>PVKE010018377.1:0-29617 GCA_004027555.1 Craseonycteris thonglongyai | reverse complement strand
ATATTTTTACATGTTGCTCTAGATCAGTGCATATAGAGCCTCTTATTCTTTTATAAGGCTGCATAATTATCTACTGTATGAAATTTATTTAACTAAGTCCCCAATGATGGACCTTTAGATTACATCTAATCATTTACAAACAATATTGCAATGCCACTTCACACCTATGTGAATGTATCTGTATTATAAATCCCTAAAGGTATTGTAAAATTACTGGATCATATTCCCCATTTTAATAGAGGCTGTATCAATTTATACTACCACCAGAAATGTTGGAGCATGCCTATAGTCTTAAATTCTCACCAAATGCATTAGAAAACTGATCATTTTAATTTGAATTTTTTACTGGGATGAGATTCAGTACCTTTTCATATACTGAAGATAATTTATATTTCTTTTTCTGTGAACTTAACGATTCCAGTATTTGCCTTTTTTTGCTATTGGGTTTTCCAGATACTTCTTAAGAATCTTAAAGTTTACAAGGTCTTATTGCTTTATTGCCATATTTATCTTCAAAAGAATATTGTTTGTAAATACTGAAATATACAAAGACTATTTGCTCTATGCAGTTTTAAAGAAATATACCACAATGCCTTTTAACAAAGTGTAGATGTAATGTTGCAATTTAAATATTTCTCTGAATTTATTTCAAAGGAGATTTGATTGGAATTTGGAGGAAAAGTAGAACTTTCAAAATACATATGGAATATTAAGCAAAACTGATCAAATGTGGACCATAAAAAAATCTCAAGTGTCCCACGTGTTATTCTTTAGACATGGAAGAATATCTTGGTTTTCTTTCCTTTTCAAGAACCAAGCTTTATGAAGATCTATCACTGCTGAACTTTTAATCTAATCAAGTTGTAAATCATTTATTTGAGATTAATTCAAATAAGCATACAATTCTGAAGTTCTATAAGAGATTAGATATCATGGAGTTGAAGGTACAGCTAAAATGAGCTACAGATTCTATGATCTCCTTTGTACTTAAAGTTAATGACACTTTCCAATGATATTTTTTATGGTAGAAAATTAGCTTCTTCAGCATTCAGCTAACCCTCAAGAATACAGATACTAATTATTAACTTAGTACATTGTTAATTGGACTGAACTCTATTTCTTGTTTTTATATTATAATAGTAAATTCCTTTGAAAGCAAACATGGAAAAAGGATTTTGGGGGAAGCTGGGATGGCTCAGTGGGTTAAGCACTCACTTTGCAGTCCTGGGGATCAAGGATCGAATCCCAGCCCTGGTTCGTGCGGACCCATATGCTGAACTGGGGAGTGCCCCCAGTTTGGTTCTCACTGGGGTGAGACCCAGGCCCAGTTTCTGCCCTGTGCAGCCCTGTGCCCACCTGTGGAATGAAACCATGTGGAAAAACCAATGATGTGTAACTGTGGAGACTGTTCTGGGTCCTCCCCCTTCTCTCTGTCTCTGTATCTCTTTCTTTTCTCTCTCTCTCTCTCTCTCTCTCTCTCTATCTCTCTCTCTCTCTCTATCTCTCTCTCTCTCTCTCTCTCAAAAACAATTTTTAAAAAATCTTAAAAAAAAAGAAAAGAAAAAGAATTTTCACATCATCCAGGTGTTCTGATTTTGGACACTAGAGTATCTAATGCAGAATATCTTCAAGTAAACCAAGTTTACACTTACATAACTTTAAAAACTTTTTATGTGTTTGGGGACCTGATAACTTATGCATATTTGAGCAGCAGAATATATTCTTAATACTTTAATGTGTGAGTCTCTGATTAAATTATGCTTGATTTAAACTGCACAAGGATTTGACAGTTTTTCCTTAGAATATATCCAAACTAAGTATATAGGCTTAACACTTTGGTTAGAAAATCTGACAACTAATTTCAAGTTATTAATTTTGCAATATACAGGGTCTGGCAGAGGTAATGCTCTTTTTTTTCTTTCTTTTTTTTTTTTAAGATTTATTTATTGTTTTTGACAGAGAGAGAGATACAGAGACAGAGACAGAGAGAAGGGGGAGGGCCCAGAACAGTCTCCATAGTTGCACATCATTGGTTTTTCCACATAGTTTCATTCCACAGGTGGGCGCAGGGCTGTACAGGGCAGGAACTGGGTCGGGGTCTCACCCGGTGAGAACTGAACTGGGGGAACTCCCCAGTTCAGCATATGGGTCCACACGGGCCAAGGCCGGGATTCGATCCTTGTTCCCCAGGGCTTCAAAGTGAATGCTTAACCCACTGAGCCATCCTGGCTTCCCCCAGTCATGCCCTTTTTAAAGTAGTATAGTGTTTTTGAGTGTGATATTGTTATGTTACAAAATTACATGTTTATGATTTTGTAATAAAAGATTTTGTATAGATTACCAGCTCATTTAAAAACAACAACAACAACAGTGTCACTTCTGTCAGACCCTGTATGTAGCCTTTAACACTTGCTCTTGGAAAATTCCATTAATTATTTTAAACATTTGGGCCACAGGTAAATACCTACCATTTTTTAAAGATTAAATTATTTGGGGATTGGAAGAATTGCAAAGAATATTGTGGCTTGTCTAACAGATAAAAGCAGCTCAACTATACAAGACTTTTTTGTATAAGTTTGCTTCCAACGTTTTAATAGAATTATCATTCTGTTCTAAGTTTCACTTTTTAGGCAGAAAAGATGCCAGTGATGGAGACCATCCAAGGAAAATAACCTCTTGTTCTTTTTTTGTTTGTTTGTTTTTGTTTTTGACAGAGAGAGAGAGAGATACAGAGACAGAGAGAAGGGGGAAGGCCCAGAACAGTCTCCATAGTTGCACATCATTGGTTTTTCCACATAGTTTTATTCCACAGGTGGGCAGGGCTGCACAGGGCAGGAACTGGGCCAGGGTCTCAACCCAGTGAGAACCAAACTGGGGGCACTCCCCAGTTCAGCATATGGGTCCACACGGGCTGGGGCCGGGATTCGATCCTCGGTCCCCGGGGCTGCAAAGTGAGCGCTTAACCCACTGAGCCATCCCGACTTCCCCTCTTGTTCTTTAGAGCTTGGTTTTAGTAAGAAAGGACATTCCGGACAACTAAAATAATCATTCTAATGGTTATGTAGACCATTACTTAAAAGACTTCCACCAAAATTTAAGGATGATGACAAATATTCTTGCCCCCCAAATCATACCATTCTAGAATCACTGTAAAGTGTTCTAAGTACTCTAGAATCAATGTAAATAATCTTGAAAACTATTTAAGGACTAAGTACATGGATATATTGTTCTCAATGTCAACATCTATGCCTAAGCAGACAACTAAGGCTGGACTTCCAGATCATTATACATTTCCATAAAAGACCTTTCCATGAGTTTAACCTAGGTGAGTCATAATCATGCAGATTTATAAAAAAAATGTCATTAGTTCTTAATTGCCCCAAATAAAGACTGCTTTCTTCACACAGAGAGATATGGGCAAGTTTGAAGTCAGGGCAAACATGGGAAACCGGGGTGGGTGGGTAACTAATTTCATAGTTGGCAGGTACTATCTTTGCTAGAAAGTGTGGTTACAGTAGAGATTCTCAGCCAAATCATGGTCCTCAATCCAGTGGCTTTTATGACTCTGTATACAAGCAAAGAAAGTTTTCATGTCACAGGAGGGAAGCTAGGAGGTTACTAGAATCTTGTTTTAGTTCTTCTGACTTAAGTAATCATCTTAACACACCTCAAATGAACAATTGTTACCTAAGAGCGGGAGAGGGGGCTTAGAGGAGTTTCTGGGTTTTTGTAGCTTGGAGCACAGCTGGACCTGCACTCGCCCTGGTTAATCAGAAGGGGCTAGGAGGCACTGATACCTATAGTTGCTGAATCCTGGAGTTAATCTGCCTACCAAGTAGGGGAAGACACTGAGGGAACTGACCTAGCTGATAATGGCCATGGGTGGATTTCCAGCCAGCAGATCGGATATGGTATCCACAAATATGCCCACAAACAGCAGTTAGAAAGACCAAGTCAGCAACAGAAAGATGCAAACTAGGGTAACTTAAAACTGCTCTGGGCTACCACACATGGTTAGTTGCTCAGATGCTCTGCACAAGCCTAGATGATGCCATCTGCATAGATGGTGCATCCCAACAGGCAGACCAAACATCGACATTGGGAATGCAAGAATGATAAATAAATGGTTGTTCAAATAGGTATATGGAGACAGTTGGAACAGTGAAAGTCTACCAACAGCTAGAAATTCAGAGACAGTACTCCAGTCTAAGAAAATGGGCCCTTAAGGGAATATTTTTGTCTTTAACAAAACAACATAAAGGTTTATTACCTTGGGGCATCATCAAGGGGTGACTCAGCAAGTAGGTCTGATTATCTGTCTCCCCTTGAATTTCATTTCCTCTGGATTGGCACTGTGGTCCAGTTGTCCACTCTTCTGCCATTAAGTTCTGGTGCAGGTATGAACAAAAATATTTTGAAATTTCTTAATAGAGTAGAAATAAGCTAGAATTTTTCCATAAAAGGTTTCACGAAATACAAAACATGAACAAGAAAGAAATATTTAAGGGAACACAAAAATGAACTATCTGTACCCAGCTTTTGCACTTCTAGGAATTTATCTAAAAGAAGTACTGATGAATGTGTGTCAATTAGGGCTTGTTCAGAGAAGCAGAACCACTGAGTGATACAAAGGGATCACTGAACAGAGACTTGGAGAGAGATCAGACTGTACACTGTTATGAGAGCTGGTTGTGCAGCGTACGTAATTCTGAGGCCCTTTGTGTGGTGCCAGGCCTCAAGTCAGCAGCTCAGCTGCTAGGAAGGGAAGATTTGTGTGAAGTGGGAGAGAGTGGGGACAAATGAAAAACCACAAGATGAGCTAAAACCAGTAAAATGCAACTGAAAATTGCATCTGCTTCTCACCGCTTCCAAACATCCAACTTCAGTGATCTGGAAGACTGAGAAAATCTAGTGCATTTCACCACAGAGCTGCATGTGCACCTGAGCCAAGATTTGGAGAAGTTGAAAGAGGAGATCCCATGAAAGAGAGACTCAGCTGTACATGTCTATAGAAAGGGAGGAGAAGGGAAGCTGGGATGGCTCAGTAGGTAAGGCTCTTGCTTTGCAGCTCCAGGGACCGAGGATCAAATCCTGGCCCCAGCCTGTGTGGACCCATATGCTGAACTGGGGTGTGCTTCCCATGGGGGAGGCCCCCCAGTTCAGTTCTCAAACCCCCCACCCCCACCCCCAGTTTGGCCCCTGGCTCATGGTTTCCATGCAGGAGGCCCCCAGCCGAGTTCCTGCCCTGCTCAGGCAGGGGCTCCCACCATGCCCAACTGTATGAGATGAAACTATATTGAAAACTGATGACATACAACTATGGAGATAGCTCTGGGCCCTTCCCCTTTCTCTGTCTCTCTCTGTCTTTGTTTCTTTCTGGGTCTCTATCAAAAACAATAAAATAAAATAAAAGAATAAAAAAGAAAGAAAGGGAGGAGAAATTAACTGTTTTTCTCCTTAGAAGTCAGGCGTCAACCAATTTCAGGTTTGCAACTGGGAAAGGTAAAGTATTACCTTGAATAAAGATTGAAGTGTTGATTCATGTATTGGCTTAAACATTTCTAAATACCAAACTGAGACTGTATTTGCAAATTAAAGTGATCATAGGACACTGTATTTAAGAGGAACCAGAAAAGTCATGGGAACTAATTGAAATTTTACTTAGGAGCAGGGAAAATACTCTCGCACAGAATAACCTCTAAAGGTAATCCTTCTGAAGAATACAAAATAAAATTGTATATTAGCTCTGCATATTGGTTATGCTACTCAATGTACATTTGCAATGAATGGAAACTATCAGGTAGCTCAAGTAAAGGAGATTCTATTTTGAGGAAATGGACATAAAATATGTACACATCAAAAAATGTCTGGGAAAGATATATGACAAAATGGTTATTGTAGTTACCTATGGAGGGTGGGATTATAAGTAAATGTTTTATTTGTTGTATTTCTCAGGTTATTTCTTTTTTCAAAGTAAGTAAGTGCTACTCATGCAAATTTAAAAAATTTTAAATACAAATAACAAACAAGAAAAGAAAATCACCCAGGGTTGTACAATAATGACCCTACCTATTTTCTCATCTGGATTCACAAGTCCTGTCCCATATCATGTTCTGTCAAAAAAGCCTGAGCCCAAAAGAATGGGTATAACTTACTAGGGACCTGACCCAGATTTCTCCCTCTAGCCCTATACTAAATAATTTGAAGATTCTTTCTTTTCTTTTTTTTTTAAGATTTATTTTTATTGTTTTTGACAGAGAGAGATACAGAGACAGAGACAGAGAGAAGGGGGAGGGCCCAGAACAGTCTCCATAGTAGCACATCATTTGTTTTTGCACATAGTTTCATTCCACAGGTGGGCGCGGGGCTGCACAGGGCAGGAAATGGGCCAGGGTCTCATCCTGGTGAGAACTGAACTGGGGGCACTCCCCAACTCAGCATATGGGTCCACACGGGCCGGAACTGGGATTCGATCCTCGGTCCCCGGGGCTGCAAAGTGAGTGCTTAACCCACTGAGCCATCCCGGCTTCCCCTGAAGATTCTTTCTTGGAGTATCCATATCCACTACCGGCCTTCTCAGTCTACAGGTTGAGTAATAGCTCAGTTTCATTGGCTCATGCCCATTTCATGCAGCGCTTTGGCCCTTTTGAAATTGTCTACACTCCCCAAATTCTGGGGATCCCCAGGCAGTGTCTCATGGGTACTTGGACACAAATCTCTCCTGCCAGACACTTGGTAGCAGTACTATCAGGCACTGAGTCTTCTACTGCGCCGCTGATGCCTGGAGCTCTTGTGGAGACCAAAGCTACCTACAGAACAATACTGAGCCACCCATCCGGGCTGCTAAGTGCCCGGGGAGACAGCGCCTACTCACTTTTTATTATACACTCCAGCCATGCAGAAAAGTTTTTAATGAAAATAACCACTATATTGTAATGAAGTGACCTGTTTTATACTTATATTTTCCCTCTATCAATCTGAAAATGCATAGGATGCATAGGATGACCAAAATATGACCAAGAGGTCTAACTCAGAAATGCTCAACTCAATATAAATCAGCCACCTGGGACAGAGTGATTAAAAAAAACAACCCAATCATCTGTCTCTTCTACAGATGCTTGATTTTGAAATGCTATCAGTGTAAAAAGAATAGAATCCAAACCCAGAGAAGCTGGAATGTTATTTCTTTGTTCCCAGCGTAGCTGGGGTGAGCACATTGCATATTTCAAGCAAGAAACATGATCTGAGATTAAAGGACTCCTTCTTTCTCTCTCTGAACTATTTTTATCAGTTCTCTTTTTTTCTCAACATTATCTAATTATTCTTATAATTTTTTGCTATATCAAGTTAACTGTTATTTGCCAAAAAAAATTTACTCATTTTAGTTATTTTTCTTAATTCTTTTACTAAAGACCTGTGAACTGTACGTCTGTGCGGAGTGTCAATAAACATAATTGTATTTACAAAGGACTTGAGACAATTTTGTTTTCTTTTTCTGATTTGTAATTACTTAATCTGGCTAGAATAACTCATCAGGGAGAAGTTAGGTCATATGTCCACCAAATTCTAGTTGGCAGCAACTGTGTGCAAAGGAAAGTTCAGAAGATAAGACACCTTGTTGGAAGAAAGCGTCCTAGGAACTTGTTTGGAAAACAAGGATTTTGGAGGAATGAATGAAACATTCTTCCTCTAGACTGTTTCCAGCCTGCTGATCTGCGCCACACATCCTGTACTGGTGCTGCGGCATCCGACTGGATCTCCAGCCTTCAGCTAGCCCTGCTCACTTAGGACTGGATATCCCCCACAATCCAAATTGGCATGAGCCAAATCTACCCTGTTACCACTGTTTCTCCTGATTAATAGGGATTTTGTACAATGAAGTGGATTTTGTATACTGACAAAGACCCAGTTTGTCTAAAGTCTGAAGTCAAAGGGAAATTTTTGTCAACAACCAAGGACCTTTCAATTCAGTCCTAAATGGGTTTTTCCTTTAATTGCAACCCAAAGTTTTATATATATCTTCCAGTCCCTATAGAGTTTACATGTGCCACTAAACGTGTAAATGGGCATATAAGGAATTTTACCACCCCCTAGATTCTCTAATTGTTTAATATATTGTACGATGTCTAATATGTCACATTTATTTATTATTTATTTATTTATATTATTAAATTTATTGAGGTGACTTTGGTTAGTAAAAATTACAGTTTCCAGGTATACAATTTTACATTACATCGTCTACGTGTTGCATCATGTGCTCACTACCCAGAGTCAGTTCTCTTTCCATCACCATCTATTGGATGCCCCCTCCTTCCTTGCTCACACCCCTCCCTGCTCTCCCACCCACCTCCCCCTTTACCCTCAAGTAACCACTGAACTACTGACTGTGTCCATGAGCTTTAGTTTCTGTGTTGCTTTCAGTTTTATATTCCACATGTAAGTGAAGTCATATGGTTTTTGACTTTTTTCAGTCTGACTTATCTTACTGAATATAATGATCTCAAGGTCCATCCATGTTGTCATAAATGGCTTTATTTCATCTTTTCTTATCTATTCTTTAAATGTACTACAACTTCTTTATCCAGTCATTTATCAAAGGACACTGGCTGTTTCCATGACTTGGCCACCGTGGGCAGTGCTGCAATTAATATTGTGGTACGTATATCTTTGTGTACAAAGGTTTTCTAATTTGTGGGGTAGATACCCAGAAGAGAGATTACTGGGTCATCTGGTAATTCTATTCTTAATTTTTTGAGGAGCCTCCACACTGCCTTCCATAGTGGTTGTACCCGTTTACATTCCCATCAGCAGTGTATGAGGGCTCCTTTTTCTCCACAGCCTCTCCCACACTTGTTATTCCTTGTCTTGTTGATTATAGCCATTCTAACAGGTGTGAGGTGGTCTCTTCTAACAGGTGTGAGGTAGTATCTTCTTTGGTTTTGATTTGCATTTCTCTAATCGCTAGTGAAATTGAGTGTTTTTTCATCTGTTGACCATTTGTATGTCTTCATGGGAGAGGTGTCTGTTTAGGTCCTCTGCCCATTTTTTAATTGGGTTGCTTTTTGTTGTTGTTGAGTTGTACGAGTTCTTTATATATTTTAGATATTAGCCTCTTATCAGAGGTATTGTTTGCAAATATTTTCTCCCATTTGGTTAGTTGCTTCTTTGCTTTGTTGATGGTTTCTTTTGCTGTGCAGAAACTTTTTAGTTCGATTTAATCCCACTCATTCATTTTTGCTTTTACTTTCCTTGCCTTTGAGGTCAAGTTTATAAAGTCCTCTCTGAACCTAAGGTCTATAAGTTTAGGACCTATGTTTTCTTCTATGCACTTTATTGTTCTGGGTCTTATGTAGAGGTCTTTAATCCATTTTGAGTTAATTTTGGTATATGGTGACAGTTTGAAATCTAGATTCATTCTTTTGCATGTGATTTCCTAGTTTTCCCAGCACCATTTACTGAAGAGGCTTTCTTTTCACCATTGTACTAATACTTAAAGCCATCCATCCATTTATTAACATCTTTTTTTAAACATACATTTTTATTTTTATTTTGAGATAAGGTGAGAGAGAGAGAGAGAGAGAGAGAGAATGGGGGAGGGCCCAGAGCAGTCTCCATAGTTGTACATCATTAGCTGTGACATAGTTTCATTCCACACAGGTGGATGTGGGGCTGCACAGGGTGGGAACCAAACTGGGGGCCTCCTACATGGGAGGCAAGAACCTTCGCTGCCATCTGGAGGTTGCCAGTTGTGCCACAGGTCAGCATGTGGGTTTGCATGAGCCAGGGCCGTGATTCGATCCCCAGACCTCATGGCTGCAAGGCAAGCGCTCAACCTGTTGAGCCATTCCAGCATCCTCCATTTATTAATATCTTTACATATCAAGAATCTGGACATAAGACCAACATATACTTATGCTCAGTATTTAATGGTAAAATTTAAATAAGTACAGTAAATGTAAAAACTATAACCCCATTAGAAAAGAGATAAGTAAGAACATGGCATTTTGGGGACACAATGAACAGTTCAGGAAGGTAGCAGCAAAGATTGATGGAAGAGAGCAGAGAGATGAGTTTATGGTGCTAAGCGAGAGCTTGATCAGAGCAGCCTTGCATGCTGCGCCAAGCAAGTTTTCTTTCAACTTGGTGCTGCTGAAAGACTTTCAATCGGGAATGTGCTCAGCTTTGTATTTTTAGATTATCTCTTAAAAAAATTTTTTTTCCATTACAGCTGACATATAATATTGTACCAGTTTCATAGTGATTAAGCATTTATGTAACTTACAAAGTGATCATCCCAATAAGTCTAGGACTATCTTTTTTTAAATTTTTTAAATTGTTTTTGACAGAGACTGAGAGAGACAGGGAGAAGTGGGAGGGCCCAGAGCAGTCTCCATAGTTGAACTTTTCAACATGGTTTTGTTCCACACAGGTGGGCGGGGGTTGCGCAGAGCAGGAACTGGGCTGGGATCTCCTGCATGGGAGGCATGCCCCCTCAAGCCAGGGGCTGAACAGGGGTCAAGAACCGAACTGGGGGCCTCCGGAATGGGAAGCACACTGCAGTTCAGCATATGGGCCTGCACGAACTGTATTTGATCCTCAGTCCCCAGGGCTGCAAATAAAACGTTCAACCCGCTGAGCCATCCCCACTTCCCTAGGATTATCTTTTGATACTGTGCAGGAAATGCTTTGCCTGAGATAGGTGGAAGTAAGAAAACAAATTGGATGGCTGTTTGCTAATCTAGGCTTGATATGAGTGTTGCTGGACTCAAAGCAGCAGCAGTAAAGATGGAGAGAAATGAACAGATTTCTAAGGGGGTGGAATGGTCCCATTAACTGGATGTAGGGGCTTAACAAGAGGAGAAAACCTCAAAAGACATGTATCCCTCTCTCCAGTGATTTCTGAAGAAAATGGAAAATAGACCCTCATAGTGTAAAAATTTGATGTGCTGTGGAAAAGAATAAGGTAGGATGGGTAATAGTAATCAGTATGTGTGATAAAAAGGAATATAAAAAATGATTGAGAAGAGCAGTGTGCTTAGTGGGCAATTATTTTTTCTGTTTCTGGATTGCAGGAGGATTGCAATCAGGATAAAA
Source organism: Craseonycteris thonglongyai (assembly GCA_004027555.1). Taxonomy (NCBI): domain Eukaryota; kingdom Metazoa; phylum Chordata; class Mammalia; order Chiroptera; family Craseonycteridae; genus Craseonycteris; species Craseonycteris thonglongyai. Next base: position 18,523 of record PVKE010018377.1, on the reverse strand, counting down.
GCAGCTTGAGAATCCCAAGAACAATAGGAACAATAGGAACAGAAAGAGTCCATTGCTCAAACCAAGATGTACTTGAAAAGAGCTGAGAATGTTGTTGATGACTTAAAGTAACCCAGATACTAATAATTCCCTAGGTCTCATGACATTACAACATTGTCAGACATTATTTGGAAACTCAGTCTTTTCATACTCAGCGAAGAACTAACATTTATTATTTTCAGTTAAATCTTTCCAAAGTAGCATGTTAACAATTTCTTAAGTGCTCGCTTTGGCAGCCCCTGTACAATTTATTAGGAAAGAAATGTTACAGAAAATAAGAAAATGGTCAAAGGGAAGAAATAAGCAATCACAAAAGAAGAAATACAAATGACTAATTAATACATGGAGAATATTTTATCCTAAATGAAAATTATAATGAGATATCATGTGATGTCCATCAGATTGGCAAACATGTTAGAAATATAGGACAGCAATACCCTTTCGTAGCAATGACGTAAAGGAGCATGGTTGTACAGATCTGGTCAAACTGCTACTTTGTGAAATAATTTCGCAATTTGTATTACATTATTTTTATGAATTTTTTTAACGTTAAATTTATTGAGGTGACATTGGTTGATAACAATTACAGTGTTTCCAGGTGTACAATTCTACATTACATGGTCTACGCATCGCATTGTGTGCTCACCACCCAGAGTCAGCTCTCTTTCCATCACCGCGTATTTGATGCCCTCTTTTACATTTATTAACCTAGTAGTTTCATTTTTAGGAATTTACTCTAAAGAAACAACCAGAAATGTGTTTAAAATTTTTTTGGATAAAGATATTTATAAAGGCAACTTTCTAATAGTGAAAAACTGTGAACAACATAAATGTCACTATCAACACACAGGGGGTTTGTTAAATAAATCATGGCAGTTCAGATAGTGTCTGCAAGTGAGGACTCTGGAGCCAGACTGCTTGAGTTTGAATCCCAGTCCTACTCTTTCCTTGCTGTGGGAACTTGACCAAGTTGTCTGCCTTCTGAGTGGCTCTGTTTTCCCATCTAGACAATGAGATTGTTCAAATCAAATTAGTAAAACATGGAGAGTTCCAGAATGGTATCTGGTGTATCCTAAGTGACCATTAAGTACGTATTAATAATTTTCATAGCTTGTCTGACCATTGACCATCAACACTTAGCATGAAAGAGACCTGTAATCATTCCATATTGATAGAGGGCGAAGGAGGGGTAAGTCTCCATCTGGGACCTTTATGGTGGTAGGTGGTAGTCATACTGTTGAGGGTTTTTGTACAAAATGGGGGCGCTGGGAAGAAAAGTCAGGGTAAGAGAGAAAAGTTTAGAAAGATGAATAGGAACATACTCATGACAAACAGGGCCTGTTTTGACACTCCTGCCTGGCCTGGCTATACTTACAGAGCACATCTACCAGATTGTCAGTAAACAAAGATTAAGCAATCAAGAGACAGGCTCTTTATTCTCAAGGAAGTAGGATATTTGAGACAACTCATTATTTAACAATAGCTCTGGATTAAGAAGATAAAAGATTTTTCTAGGTTGATTTTCCAAAAGACATTTCAAATTCTTCAAGTGTTGTTTTTTACATTCCTAACACAGTGTGACGGTGACTGCACTATGTAAGATACGAGTTTTAGTTGATAGCTTTTCCCTGAATTTCCAGGTTCATTCATACAAAGTAAATGTTTAAGGGCGAGAATGAGCCTTAGTGGTCATTTAGCTCACGGGTTCTCAGTCCTGGTGTGCCTGGGCTTGTTGAACAGGTTCATAGGTTTATAGACTTCTCCTCCAAATACTGTATTGTTTTTGTTTTGTTTTTTTTTAAAGATTTATTTTATTGGTTTTGACAGAAACAGACAGAGACAAAGACAGAGAGAAAGAGGAGGGCTCAGAGCTGTCTCCATAGTTATACATCATCAATTTTTGACATGGTATTATTCCACACAGGTGGATGGGAGCCGAGCAGGGCAGGAACTGGGCTGGGGACCTCCCACATGGAAGGCATGCCCCCTCAAGCCAGGGGCCGAACCGAGTAGGGGGGTGGGTGAGAACTGAACTGGGGGCCTCCCACATGGAAAGCACTCCCAAGTTCAGCATATGGGTCCGCACTGGCTGGGGCCAGGATTCAATCCTCAGTCCCTGGGGCTGCAAAGCAAGTGCTTAACCCACTGAGCCATTCTGGCTACCCCCAAATATTGTTTTAAAATGCATAAAAGTTTTAAAAAACAGCATTCGAGAGGAAACTGATTTCATTGAAAAGGAGTTATCAAAATTTTAAAAACGTTTGTGATATAATAGTATATGTGCTTCATTATGGATGCATCAAGAGCTAGCTGCAGGTCTCATAACTGCTGCTACTCTGAAGAAATACTGAGCATATATGGTAAGTTGAGATATCTGCAACAACTCTTAGAGGGACGTGAAAATATCCAGGATTTTTACTGGCAACACAGTCATAGCCACTGTGAATACTAGTGGATTTTACATTTACAATTTAGAGCAATTGCTAAATTTCAGTCATAAGTTAATAAAAAGAAAGATGCCATTATTGTCCCATTCAGTTTCTATGGACAAGCACCATATTAAGAATCTGATCTAGTCTAAGGCCATCTTATTACAGATGAGCAAACTACAGCCCACTTTTTGGCCCCTGTGAATTGTCTGATTACACAACAAGCTATTAATAGTAGTAGCAGATTGAAGGCCAAGAAGAATGTATACTCGTATTTTCTTATACCAAACTGCTTACTGTTGACTGGAATCTCAAGGATTTAGGCTTAGTGGCAACACATACATGACAGGAGCCAAGCTAAATTATTTTGGGACAAATGTAAAATTTGGATTTAAACCATTTGATTTTATCTTTTATTTTATTTATTGTTAAATTTATTGGGGTGACATTGGTTTGCAACATAGTTTTCAGGTGTACAACCCTACATTACATCATGTATACATTGCATTATGTCGGTTTTCTCTTTTAAAAGAGGTTTTTTTACCTGCTAACAGAAATTCTAATCAAGGCTGCCTGAGATCCAGTGAGGTCTGTCTAACCTGTTTTCAGCTAAAATTTATTTAACCAAATAGTTACCAAATTGAGAGAGCCTGTCTGATCTACTTTCAGAGTTCTTTTTTGGACACGCATATTCCTTCATACTTGAAAAGATCATGAGATTCATGAGCCAAAATTCTGTTAATGCATTGTTGAGACAGTCTGCTTGTGAATGCTCTTTTGAAAAATGCATCAGTGACCAGGAGGACTATAATTAGAGCACTTATTCTTGTTATTACAAAGCCAAACAAAGCATCCAATAAAAGTCCTCCAAAGGTAAAATGATGTTTCTGTCTACTCGTTAGTCATAGCATAATCCAGTTCTTCACATACTATAATGTCCCACGCCAAAAGCACAGTGTACGTATAAAATTTGGTTTATGTGGAAGAAAGCTTGGTTATAAGAAAAGTGTTCCAGATCATTCATTCCCTTGCTAATTCTCTAACTTGATTTTAGGTGCTCTAATCTAAACTTCTAGTTAATCTGTCAGTCAGTCAGTCCATGAATATGTTTTTTAAAGGCCATTTCTCTGTCAACAATTGTTCTAGTAAGGCTATAGTAACTCTATTTCTTTCTTTTGCATATTCTTGATGCTCTGGCATTTGGGGGCTGTGGTCCAGGGAACTGCCCCTCTCCCGGTTAACTAATTCCCAGAGATAACAATTGGCCTGCCAGAATGCCTTTGATATATAGACCAGCCAATTCTGAGTCCATTCCCCTACCTTTTATGAGATTTCTACAGTCCAGGACACTATCCCCTGCCCTAGTCACTGCAGGCCCAGGTACCAGACAACTGGGGACCGCCCCTATAACCCCAAACCCGCTGACATTTTCCAAACTATCCAATCAGAAGTTAGTTCTGCTTGCTTACCTTGCTTCTTCCATTCCTTTCCTCGAAAATCACCACCAAAGCCCCTGCCCACAGCAGTCTCTCCCTGCCTGCTCATCTTGCTTTGGTGCTCATCTTGCTGTGTGGCCCTGCATAGCTTGTCATGCCTCCTGTTTCTAGGGGGCTGTGAATACTAAAAAATAACTTCTTTCTTCATGGCAAGGATTTTTGTGTCTGTGTGTCATTCTATACCTGCTCAAAACAAATCCCAGCAAATTTTTACAACATTCTTTTCTTTCTCGCCTGGTTATTTCCTGTTAACCTATAGAGTAAGAGCGATAGGTGAGAATTGAGAAATCATAAAACTTAATACTTTTTTTCTCTCCTGCCTGGATGAAGGCCAGACTGCCTAGACTAGATTCCACCTGGGTTGAGCTGAGGAGATGGGGTAGAATGGGGTCATTTAATTTTATCTTGCCAGATGTCTAAGAAGAGTTATCAGTCTTCCTGCCTCACCAGTTATCCCCAAACCAAATTCAAAATGATAATGGAAGCAATTTTAAAAATCAAATGAAGGGTCAGGTGGGTCTTAAAAAGCAGTATAATATGGAAGAAACAGAAGTAAGGCATTGGTCTGGCCTACTCTTGTAACCTGCGAGAAGAATAACCCACAAAGAGTGCCAAATATGAGGGCCGAATTAGGAGTCTTTATTCAGAAGCCGGCGACCACGGAGGACTAGTGTCTCTCAAAGACCCATGGCCCCAAATACAGATAGTGGGGGGTCTATAAAGGCAAAAACCACACCCTGTTTGGCCTAATTCCTAACAGCAAAGCATTGTACAGAAGCCAGAGCAGACAATGGGATTAGCTAGTTTCTGATCTTAATTCTAAATAAGGTAAATAGCTGGTGTAGTTGCAATTGCGGCTAAGTGAACACCTGGGAACAGTGTGGCCATAGGTGCAGTGGAACATTTTGGTACTTTATAGGGAAGTAACAAAGGCAATGAAAAATTACAAAGTCGGTGAGGGGGAACTGGAAAAATCACAGAGCAGCATTAGTGGCGCAATAATGAAAAGTACAATACTATGTACAGAATGTCAGGTATTCACTATAACACTCTCACCCACAACTCCGTCCACCACTGCATGTAGCATGGGGAAAGAGGCCCTGCTGAGTTAGGCGTTTTGCTTGGGCACCTCTGAAGTTGCTCTCCTCACTCTCCTGTTCTCCCCATCTTCTCCTTGTGTCTGCTTCCAAGTACAGTGTGCTATTTTGCTCCCTCAAGAAAAGAGCTACTGGGGAAGCCGGGATGGCTCAGTGGGTTGAGCGCTCACTTTGCAGCCCCAGGGACTGAGGATCGAGTCCCGGCCCTGTCTCGTGCGGACCCATATGCTGAACTGGGGAGTGTCCCCCAGTTTGCCGGGGCAAGACCCTGGCCCAGTTCCTGCCCTGTGCAGCCCCGTGTCCACCTGTGGAATGAAACTATATGGAAAAACCAATGATGTGCAACTATGGAGACTGTTCTGAGCCCTCCTCCTTCTCTCTGTCTCTGTATCTCTCTCTCTCTCTCTCTCTCTGTCAAAAGCAATAAATAAATCTTAAAAAAAAACAAAAAAAGAGTTACTTTCTGGCTCCTGCCAAACTTCATCCCTTCAGGTTGTATCCAGACACAAATGAAATCTTTCCTTGCTTCAGTCCTGCCCTCCTGGGTTGGGTGGACTCTGAGAGCCTCCTCAGTAAGGGAGGTGGTGGAAACTGCTTCCATTGCCCATCTCGCCACAGTGAGAGACTGGGGCGCATCTCCCCACCAGTTCCCTCAGAGGAGAAACACCTCAGCAAAGCACACAGACATTTGGTTTTCTCCCCAAAGACAACACAGTCTAGCCTCACATGAGGCACGTAAACAGAATAGCTTCCCATTAACATCTGTTTGACTGTATTCATTTCAAAACTCTAACCCTCAATTAATTTTACTAAGAGGCCATTGCCCATTGCCTGGGCTTGGCTTATGTCATGAGTCACCATTTCAGCTATGAGTAGCTTTATTTTAGTCATCTGTGACAGCTTTCTGACCCTCGACTCTCTCGTCTAGTAGAAGGGAGGACAAGAAGATATGTGAGCTTACTCTTTCTGCTTGTGATTTCCTTGCTTCATATATTCCTCCTTTCATACTGTGTCCTAAGAAGGCACAGACACATATTTGGGGCGAGGTAAGCAATAGTATTAGGCGAGGTTATTTTTCTCCTGGTCTCTATCAGGGTCCTGCAGAAAACAGCTGGTTTGCTCACAGGATGTAACTGAAAATTATTGCTCCTCAGCCTTTTGGCTAAGATCCAGTGTAACTGAAAATAGGCTAATAAAAGGACTATTTACGGAGGGGCAAACAGCCTAAAGAGAATCCAACAAGGATGGTGATGACCCAGGACCAGCAAAAGCTGGGAGCCAACACTCTACATAGGCCTGTAGAAGGAAGTGGGGCTGGTGTTACTGGACCCAGGGAGAGCTGTAGCTGTGGAAGAGGTGACGCTTGAAAGTTATCAAGGCAAAAAGGAAGCAACCAGTGCAAAAACCATGAACTAGCAAGGGGGCGAAATGGGGAAATAGGCTGACCGCTCTTCCTTCCTACTCTCTGATCTTCCGGGACCACCCATTGGCCTAACCAGCTGGAAGTCAGTGGGCAAGGAGCCTGCCCAGGCACAATGCAAAGTAGAAAAGGGTGAAGTATAGAGGGGCAAACAGCATCTATTTTGAAAGTTTAAGAAATGGTCCACTTATCCCACAAAACAAACTGTTATGTACAACTTTTTATACTTTACATTAGAATACTGGGCTTCTGTATGCACCAAAAGAAACTCAACACTATCTCGTGGAAGTGCAATAGATAGATGGCATACAGGGCACCTGATTCCAAATCTCATGATGGGTAGAGTTCTTTCCCCACCCCTTCACACTGTCTCTTTACTCTGCATTCTATATCTGTACCAGGGGCAATAAAAATCTGTGTCAACATGTGTATGTTTCCGGAATCACAGGTTTTTAGGAAGGCTATGTTGTTCAATGCCCTACCTCCATCCCCGGTCCTGTCTCTGCACACACACATCAAGAACCCCTTAGAGAGCACTGCTGACAGGCTACCTTGTCTGAGTAAGTACTTTGGTAGCAAATTGTTTATCACCTTCTGAGGGGAACTTTCTAATTGAACAACTCTGTTTAAAAAACAAAGTTGTTGGGGATGCTAGGATAACACAGCAGTTGAGTGCTTGCCTTGCACTCATGGGGTCCAGGGTTCAATTCCTGGCCCCAGGCCATGCAAACCCATATGCTGGACTGCAGCACAACTGGTAATCACCAGGATGGCTTGGTGGTGAAGGTTCTCACCTCCCATGCAGGAGGCCCCTAATTCGGTTCTCATCCCGCACAGCCTCACATCCACCTATGCGGAATGAAACCAGGTCACAACTAATGGTGTACAACTATGGAGGCTACTCTGAGCCCTTCCCACTTCTCTCTCTCTCTCTCACCTTCTCTCAAACAATAAAATAAACCTTAAAAAAATAAAATAAAAGAGAGTTGTTAGCATTACAACAATATTTAATAAAAATTTTACAGTTTCAAGCAACAAGTTGCATCAAAGTTAGGTCTTAAAAGGACAACTTAAAAGTTGAAATTCTTCGATTCAACACCATCCATACCAGTTGGCCATTTTTTCATTCTTTTGATCTGTTTCGTTAAATGGGGTCTGGGATCCCAGTGATTCTTATTTGCTGCTGCTGCAGAGCAAGATCAGCTTAAGAGTAGAGTGAGGGTGTTGGGTCAAGAAGGTGAAGAAGGTAAGTGGGGACAAGGACTAGATGCTTTTAGAGAAAAGAATGGGTACACAATTGTTACTGAAGAATAGGTTCTTGATTTCCTCACGGGAAAGAATTCAAGGACACACTGAATTAAGCTACACATGTAAAGCCAAACAAGCAGTGGATTTATTAAAGGACAGCTAAAGAGTACATTTCCAAAATAATGGGAATGGGCAGGCCAGAAGGAGGGCAACCACACAGAAGAACAAAGAGGACTAGGATTTTATTAGAATGAGGGCAGGAAATATTCAAGATGTAGGGGTGCCAGTTATAGGTGTTCCCAGGTGAGACCTTGCTGAAAACGCCTTCCCTGTGGGGAGAGAATTTTTGTCCTTATTTGACCCTTGCTGGAACTGTCATGGCAACACAGGGGTCAGAGATTTTTCTTGGCTGCCACACTAATCATATTAGAATCTATTGTAATTAGCTATAGTTCACCTGAGGGGCAAGATGGCGTGCTGAATGTGCTCTTGGTCACTGGACTCCAGTTCTGGCCAGTCCAGTAGCTGCCCCTTTTCCAAAGTATGCCCTCCTCTCCTTTCTTCCCCACCTCTCTCCTTAATGACCTATTCATTCTGCCTTGGTAACACAATGACACTGTTGGTTTAAAAAAAAAAAAAAAGGGGGAAGCTGGGATGGCTCAGTGGGTTAAGTGCTCACTTTGTAGCGCTGGGGACCGGGGACCGGGGACCAGGGACCGGGGACCGGGGACCGGGGATCGAATCCCGGCCACGGCCACAGCCCGTGCGGAACCATGTGCTGAACTGGGAGTTCCCCCAGTTCAGTTCTCTCTCTGTCTCTGTATCTCTCTCTCTCTCTCTCTGTCGAAAAACAATTAAAAATAAATAAATAAATATTTTTTAAAAAGTTACTGGCTAAAGGTCACAAAAGAAGAGAAATAGCATAAAATTATACAGGGAATATTTGTAGCACTCAGGAACCACAGATGTCTAAAAGAGTCAAACTCTTTCAGTGATAGTTTCTTTTTATTTCTATGGGTCTTCTCTTACCTTCTCCATTCTGCTGTGTGCCCTGTGAGGCTGACCTATGGGATGACATCAACTGCCCTCTGGCTTCTGATTAAGTTCTGCCTTTTGTACTGGGCAGGAAATCGGAGGGAAGGAGAGTAAGGCTGAAATATTCATCCCAACTCCCATTCTTCTTCCCTGTGAGGTCCCTGAAGGCTGGCTATATTCCTCAACTCAAGGTCATAGCAAGCCAGACTGTGCTCTCTACAGGTCTATCTCTCTGGATTTCAGTAACCTCTTCCTTCGGGGCTGGGCACTGCAAAACCCTTGTGGTTTCCCACACTCTGTCCATGACTTCATAAATACTAGTCCTGTTCTTTATTCAATTGTCCTATTGGAATGTGCTATCAGTTTCCTGCCAGGACCCTGATTGACACACACAGTCCCATGAGTCTCCCAACACACATTTACTAGGTAACTACTATATGTCAAGGAGAATAAATGATAAATTAGACAACTAATACCCTCAAGGGGCCGTCTCGGTGTGTGTGTGGGGGGGGGGAGGGGTTCAGACAGTCACAAGAACAAATGGTTGTATCACATCTTGGTACTGTGATGCAGATAGGCGTTGGATAGAGAGGTAGGTGGAGCTGTAAAATGGGGGCATAAGCAGACTCTGGAGGTTTCTGGGTGGAGATCCGGTCAGCAAATTTAAAGGCAGGGATGTGATAGGGAGTGGTCAGGAGATGGGGGAGAAGTTCACAGTCATGGCCATCAGGGAGGCAGGTGGTGGTAAAGGGTTAGAATGGAGGACTAGGCTGGCCGGGACCACAGAAAGCCTTGTAGTTGGGGGAGGGAGCTTCCTCTTCCATGTGCTTTCTCCCCATCTCTCCCCACCAGGGAACAATAATAAAATCTGCAGACTCTAAACTCTTAGCCTTTAATCCTGCCCCACTACCGGGGCTTGACACTCAGACTTTCTTTGGTCCAAAACCTGTTTTTCTCATTTGGAAACTAGTCCCATACACTTTCTGCACATTCTGGGTCTTTCAAAATGGTAACAAGACAACACAGTAAACTAGTCCTTGGAGATGAGCAACAGGAGAGGGCTAGAAGCAAATGTTCCCAAATGCTTCCTAGAAGTTCTAACAGCCAAAGCCCCATTTTCTTTCATAGCAATAGATAACACCAACACGTTTCTTGTCTAGTGGAGAATGGGTGATGATAATGTTGGGAAAGAGAGGAAAAAGCGTGCTTCACTTCACCAGCGTGGGGCTTCGGTCTAAAATGATTTGGGCAGATAGACATTTTTAAGATCCATCTTTAGGGGAAGCCGGGATGGCTCAGTGGGTTAAGCGCTCACTTTGCAGCGCCAAAGACCAAGGATGGAATCCTGGCCCTGGCCCTGGCCCTGGCCCTGGCCCTGGCATAGAATCCGGTCCCTGGCCCTGGCCCAAGCGGACCCATATGCTGAACTGGGGAGCTTCCCCAGTTCAGTTCTCTCTCTGTCTCTGTATCTCTCTCTCTCCCTCTGTCTCTGTAAAAAAAAAAAAATCCATCCTTATCACACTATAAAGGCAAGTTCAGAGTTTAGGAGGTGTCTATCTTCCCTCCTTAAAAGCGCAAACTGCAAGGAGTTTCCTTGCTAGGCAGGGCCAAACCCATATCGTCCCCAAAGGTTACTCCCTGGTGCATTCTTAGCATCAAAGACCGCCGATTCTTAGGGCAGGGGCTCAGAAGTCTTCGTTCATCGATATCACGTACACAACCCCACCCAAATGACCCTTCTCGTCTCTTAAATCAGGAGTGCGCACCACTGCCTTATTCAGCCTCCCCACTAATAAGGGAGAGAAACGGGAAGAGTTAAAAGGAAGTGGTGGGTAGGGTGTCCTCGGAGCTCTCGCTCTGAACAACTAACTGGATCCGTTGCTCGAGCCCCCTGCGGGCTGGACCCGGGCCAGGGGGTGGCCACCACGGGCGGGGCGGGCTTCTGCGCGCGAACACAGCTGCCCACCGCCTTGAGGCCCCACATCCCCAGCAGGCCGGCCAGAAAGCCCCTCCTCTCGGGCGGAGACACCGCCAAGACGTCCACGCCCGCGCCCCGCCGGGCCGCCAGCACTCAGAGGCTGCCGTCGCCGGGGCGGGTTCCTGGGGCCACCGCCACGCGGAGTATGGGGCGCTGATGGCCATGGACGGCTTCTGGGGCTTCGTGGGGCTGCTGGTGTCGGCGCTGCTCGTCGGCTTCCTGTCCGTGATCTTCACCCTCATCTGGGTCCTGCACTACCGGGAAGGGCTTGGCTGGGACGGGAGCGCACTGGAGTTCAACTGGCACCCGGTGCTCGTGGTCACCGGCTTCGTCTTCATCCAGGGCATCGGTAACGGGATCCCTCCTGGGAGGCGGCGGGGAGGGAGGCCCGAGCTGGGGGAGGGGGTCCCCACCGAGTGGGGCTGACCTGGGCGAGCGAGAGGCGGTGAGGGAGGAGCGCGGGGCGCTCGGGGGGCCGGGAGCAGGGTGCGGAGAGCGCCCTGGAGCGGAGGCGGCGGGACAGAGGGAGGCGGGCGGATCTCAGTCGGGCCTGGGGCTCCTGGGGGCCAGGCACCGGCAGAGCCGCGACGTGGGCGAGCGTGGCGGGGAGCGGCGCCGCGGGGCCGGGGGTTCGCGGGGAGGCGCTGCGGGGGGCGCCAGAGGGAGCTGGCCCGGGCGCGCCGGCTCCGCGGAGCTGACTCCGCAGCGAGTGGCGGGGATGCACCGGCGGCGCCCCAGCGACACCCGCAGCGGGGGCCGTTGAGCGATGCCGAGGGCCGTGGGCCGGGCCGGGGGCAGCCGACAGGCCCCAGAAACTGGCCCCCTTGGGACGGAGCCTGCGCCATCAGGGGCGCGGGGGCGCTGTTCGGGCCAGGCCTGCCGTTGAACTTGCTTCGGGGCTGCTGATTAGGAGAGCCAGGCGGCGGGGGAAATGGAGGGGCGCGCAGCTGCCTGTGGTCGCTGGCCCAGCCCCGCAGCTGTAACGCGGGGCAGGGACGCGTCCGCTCTGGGTTCACTCCGAGACCTAGAGCGTTAAGCTTGGTCGAGCCCGGGAGGCTGCCAAGACTCAGAAGAAGGGTGTTTCCCGGCTCTGCGGGGTCGTTGGACAGTCTTGAATCCAACCTGTTAACGCGGCTGCCGTGGCATAGTTCCCCCTCCAGGCTTCCTGTTGGGCGCTGGCCACTAGCTAACTTGGGGCGGGGGTTGCCCGCAGGGGGCTGGGGCTGCCTGGTTTATACGCAGGAAAAAACCAGGACGCCGCTGGGATCTGCTGCGTCCGCGTTTGGCCCGCGCTGAGCCTCCTCTGGGCCTGCACTCACTGGGATGCGGGAGGAAGGCCTCAGTCAATGGCAGTTTATTTTTCGGACGTATAATTGACATATGCATACTATGTGCAACGTCATAATTTGATACATGTACCTAGAGCGAAACAATTCACACAATGAGTCTCGTTCACATCTATTAGCATATCCCACAGTTACACATTTTTTTCTTCTGATGAGAACTTTTTTTTTTAATATATTTTTATTTATTTATTTATTTTTGAGAGAGAGAGACAGAGACAGAGACAGAGAGACAGAGACAGAGACAGAGAGAGAACTGAACTGGGGGAGCTCCCAGTTCAGCATATGGTTCTGCACAGGTCAGGGCCTGGATTCGATCCTCGGTCCCCGGCGCTGCAAAGTGAGCGCTTAACCCACTAAGCCATCCCGGCTTCCCCTGATGAGAACTTTTAAGATCTACTCTTAGCAACTTTCAGATACACAGTGCAGGTATTAACTGTAGTCACCATGTGGTGCATTGCATCCCAGGATTTATTTATTTTGTCATTGGAAGTCTGTCCTTTTTGATGCCCGCCCACTCCCCCCCCCCATTTTGCCTGCCAACCTCCTGCCCACCCTTGTTTTGCAACCAAATGGCTGGTTTTATTGTCCTGTAGTGCCTCTTACAATGTCTTGGCAGTTTTCTTCAGCTGTTGTTCGACTGGAGGAACCTCTAGCTAGTAGTGGAAAAAGTTAAGTCATGACCTTAGCAGGGGAAGTATTTAGAAAAAGGTAGACACAGCTGCGCTGGGGTTACAAAGAGTGGAAAGGGTTTGGACAGAGGTGCTCACTGATGGAAACCTCTAGCTTTGCCTCTGAGCAGGCTACTTTTACTCCACTAATATTTAACTCTCCACAAATAAGCACCCACTTCAATCCAAAAGAACAGATGTCTGTTTCTGTTGAAAACTCTGTGCTGTGGCTTTCAGCAGGTGTGGTCAGCATTCTTTCACTCTGGGATGCAGCAGCCAACTTTGCGAATGCCCAGCCTTCTCTGATGTGAGGTTGGCACCGGGGTGTGAGTTATTTCATTGCGTAAGTCCCATTATTTTGCCACTAAACTAAAATGAGAAAGACATGCTTAAGTTCCAAAGCCGCTGTCATCAGAAGCCTTTGAGTTTGTCCAGAGCTGTCAACGCTTTCTATTTGCTCATAGTAGTAGGAACAATGTCTTCATCTCTTCCAACCAACTCTTCAGAGCATCTCCTAAGACTAAGGAACTTTCCATAGTGTTAGAAGATATCCTCTCAAATATCTTCTCATAATTGAGGGTAAGGGAAACAGGTGATATGACTTGTTTACAGACTTCCCAAAAAAGAGATGGTCACAAAACAGTAGCCACCACTTATTGAGTAATTTCTGTGTACCCACTAAATGTGTTATTTCCCATAGAAGAGTAAACTGAGGCACAGAGCAGTTAAGTAACTTACCCACAGAAGTAATGTTTTCAGTAGCCTTATTTTCAAGGTTGATTTCTCTGTGTGGGAATATGCTTATTTTCCACAAAACGTTCTTTTATAGAGAAGCAAAAGCCTTCATCTAAAATATACTTTGGAACTCTTCATTCATATTAGAGTTCATAACATTTTTCCTAAAAGGATTTCTAATTCTCAAAAATTTGGACTTTTCTTAACCTGTTTATGCTCACTTTTGGGCAATAATGTATAAATGGATATTTTGGAAGTTTTAATCTGCTGCTTTTATGCAAACTCTGTTTTTTTTTAAGCATAGTTACTGTATTTGTATTAGTCTTGGAATGTTTGTCTTGTCAACATTACCCTTCCTGTTTACTATTTGGAGTCCAGATTGGCAAAGCATTTTAACCACATAATACATTTAATCGACATGAACATAAACTTTTTCATGCATATGGGCCCATGCATAGTACTCCTGAGTTCTTACAAATCTTGGCCAACCTGCACCTCCTCACATCCAAAAGTAGGACATTTCCAGTCAAAGGAGAAGGAAGAAATGGTTAACTTTGTAGGCCAGGAGGGAAACACATGTTACAGACTAGTCATGTTGTAACAGACTTTTTTTTACTATGTGTCATTGATCCAGGGAAAAAAATTTTTAGGCTATGTTATTTCAGATCTCTAACAATGAACATGGTATAATTGAGTTCTTCTGTGATACACAAATATTTAGAGATGAGAACGGGAAAGCTAAAGTATATGCAGTTATTATTCTGTGCACAAAGTGCTTTACAACTGCAATATACAGAGAGTAAACGTTTGAAAGTATGTGAGAATAAGTATGAGTCCTATGAAACACCTTTTAGAAGTAAGGTCTGAAGAAAGCAAGGCTAACACAGAAGTTATAAAATAACTGTCTCTTCTCTTTCTCTCTACAAGTATATTTTGGAAAATGTATGTATTCTAAAATCAAGTATGACAGACTGAAATAAAATTTTAAATTGGTAGGAAATGTAGTGAGCATGAATGAGGAAGAGTTCCAAAGAGAACTTTAGAAGAGGCTTTGTGCTTATCTGAAAGGAATGTTTCCCATGAAATAGGTATACTGCCAGGAAATCAGAGAAGCAAACCCTGAAAAGAAGGCCACAGAAGACTGAAACAAATGAGTGCTCTCAACGTGACAGTTGACCTTTTAAAAGGTCCAACAAGGTGGAATGTGTTCTTTAGTAAAATGTAGAAAGTCAAGTTTATAAATTTAGTGAAAAGAAGCCTGCAATTCTATACTCCTGACTTTTCCACATGTAGAGCTCTTTTTACTGTATAAACTGAAGGACGAGAAATTGAATAGTATAATGATCTCAACTTAGTTCTGTGAGAGCATGTAACTACTTTTAAGTAACATTGCAAAAAAATTAAGAGTAGTTCTTAAAAGGCAGCTGTGATATCCTATTACTGTATCTAAAAGTGACCAATTCCAAGACCACTTAAATATATTTGAAAGGGCTCTTGGGAAAAACCTAGCAAAGAAGATAATGGAGAAAGTGTCCTAAATAGCTACTCCAAAACCAACCTCTGGGACACCATTGATAATAAAACGTATCAATCTTGGGGAAACAAGGGTTTTCACATAGTATAAAGTGACAATTCAAGGCAACCAAAACACATTTTTTGTTATAAATGAATGCATGCAGATCTCTATAACATTATGAATAAAAAGGTTTCAGACATGTTTATTTTGCTCACTGTTGTAGCCCCAGCATGCAGAATAGCACCTAAAACTGGTACACAGTAGGCCAATAGGTAGTTGATGAATGAATGAGTGGTTATTTCTGTACCACCATTAAACTGTTGCTAACAAAATGCAGTTTTACTGCCACTCATGTGTGATGATAACAGTAGTACTCCTATCTATAGCAAAAGTGCCTTCCCTTTCCTGCTGTGATTCTGTTGAGCCAGTTTGGGAGCATTGGTTTAGTCAACCTCAGGGAACAATGGGCATCATATGATACCAGCTATGCACGCTTGTGAGAACGTTATTGACAAAGTACAATCTGTGCCTCCTCTACCTCCCTAAGGACAGCTCTTCCTCTGTGTTCCTCCTTCCCTTCTGCATCATTAAGTTTCTCCCCCACTGGATTATTTTCTACATGTTGTAATTTTTATTGTCTTAAAAACATTTGTGACCCCATATTTCCCCTTCAGCTACTGCTCAATGCTCTGCCTGCTGTACCACAGAACTTTTTGTCAATACCTACAAGTTTCTAACTGCTCTTCTCCTATTCTTACTTGAACCCACTCTATAATCAGTCTTTTATTCCACTACTCCAACAAAATTGCTCATAACGTAGAAACCAGTGACCTCCACATTACCATAATAATTCCAGTGGTCGGTTCTCAGTCTTGATCTTGCTTGACCAGAAGGCAGCATTTCACGTAACTGACCCTTTACTCATCCTTGGTACACTTTCTTCGTTTGACTTCCAGGACACCTGACTCTCTTTACTCCACTCTCCTCACTGGCTACTCCTTTTGGTGTCCTTTTCTGGTTCACCCTCAACTCTCTGATAGCTTAAGGTTAGATCTTCCAAGCCTCAGTCTTCTGAACACTTCTTTTGTGATACACCCATTCTCTTGGTGATCTCATATAGTCTTGTGGATTTAAACATCATCTATTCACTGAATCCTCCTATATTTTTATATTCAGGGACTTCTTCCCTTAGCTCCAAATCCAAATATTCACTTGTCTACTCAGATTCTACTTGGATGTCAAATAGACATCCAAATCTCAACTCTCAATCTTCCTCATGTCCTCCAAAACCACTCCTCCCATAGGCTTCCCCATCTCAGTAAATGACAGCTTTATCCTCCAGGTGTAAAGCTATGCAGTCGTCCTTAGTTATTCTTTTTCCATAATTCTCATCCAATCCATCAGAAAATCATAGATTCCAAGTTCAAACAACAGCATTATTCAAATTCCTTGTTAAATTATTTATTCATTTATTGTCTGTCTTCCTACTGGAATGTAACCTTCCCAAGGGGAGAGATTTTGTCTGTTTTCTTCACTGCTGTATCTATGGTATATAGAATATTAGGCATTCAGTAAGTATTTACGAGGTTAATGAAAGTTTGGCCAGTGCTTTAAACCATGGGTGTACTACAAGGATATCATATAAAGTAAACAGATAAAGTGAATTGAGTGTATAGTACCCACCAGGGTATTATTATACAGGGTCTTTCTCTATTCAACATTCAGACATACAAGACTACCCAGACCCCACTGGGCACGATTCTACTCAGAAGGTGTTAGGACAGGAACTGACGCTTGTTGGACGGGCAGTGTCAGGTGCTTCTCCTGAGCAGGCGTCTTGCAGCAACAGTTCATATAGCAGTCCACATAGCCCTCTGTAAGTCAACCTCCTGCCAGGTGATAGTTCAGACACCCGGAGAAGAGATCTGCATTGGTGGGATCAGGGTTTAAGGCCCCTATGCCCTATGGAGCCAATATCTCTCATAATACTCTATAGGCCTGGCTTCTGCAAGGGACATAGAGTGAGTTGAATAGTGGTCCCCCAAAGTCCAAGTCCTAATCTCATGGACCTGTGACTGTGACCTTAGTGTCTTTGCAGATGTAATTAAGGCTCTCAAGATGAGGTCATTCAGGATTTAGGCTGGGCCTTAAACCCAATGACTGGCGTCCTTAGAAAGGAGGCGATTTGAGTCACAGACACACAGAGAGGAAGGCCATGTGAAGATGGAGGCAGATGTTGGAGTGGTATCTACAAGCCAAGGCATACCAAGGATTGCTAGCAGCCACCAGAAGCTACAAAAGAGGCATGGAGTGGATTCTCCCTCAGAGCTTCTACAAGGAACCAAGCCTGCCAACACTTTGGACTTCGGGCCTCCAGAACTATCAGAGAATATACGGCTGTTCCAAGCCACTTAGGCTTTCGTAATTTGTTACAGTAGTCCTAGGAACAAATACAGGATATAATAATAGCTAACACTGCATTCCAGCAGGAAGCCCAAAGGTTGGCATTCCCAGTCTAGACAGTTTAATAGTCAGAGGCCATTTTTATTATAAGCAGTTTTGCTTCATAAGGTTGGGGACAAACCATTTTATCTGTTAATGAAGGCAGTTAACCATAGGTCAGATTCTTGTGTGGCAGGGTGTAGGGTATGACTTGTGGAGGGATGGGAACTGTAGAAATTGGAGAGTGCCTACTCCTGGCAAACTAGGAAACCTTTATTCCCGTGGATTGTGGCCACATGGGGGTGCCAGTTCAAGGTTGTTAGTGCTGCCCAGTTTCCGGGAGCATCCAGATTTTTTTTTTTTTTTGTTAGAAGCGAATATTTCCTATAAGTATACATTTTCCACAAATTTATGTTGTCATTTGTTCATTTTAGTGTACACAAAATCTCAAAAAAGTGTAAGTGTCTTGAACCTTTCTCACTGTGATATTATGATTTCTTTCTTTTTTTTTTTTTTAATTTATTGTTAAATTTGATGAGGTTACATTGGTTGGTAACAATTAGACAGTTTACAGATGTACAAGTCCACCTCACATCATTCATGCATCGTATTATGTGCCCATCACTCAGTATCAGTTCCCCTTCCATCACCTTATATCTAGTATCCAGATTTTTAAAAACTGGTTCAGACTTAAAGTAAACAAGCCATAAAACCAAAACAAAACCCACAAAAAATGTGCTGATCAAACAAAATACATCTGTAGACCAAATGTAGTACATAACCTTCCAGTTTACAAGTAACTTCTGTTAGAGATTTCTGTTTTGTCTTTGAGAGGCTTTAAATTTTTTCCTTAAAAAGTAGAATGGTCTTCCCTTTTAAGAAAGACAGACTAGAAATCTTTGTTATAACTTTTATTTTTCCTATAGAAACTTTTTTTTTTAAGATTTATTTTTATTGTTTTGACAGAGAGAGAGAGATAGAGAGACAGAGACAGAGAGAAAGGGGAGGGCCCTGAACAGTCTCCATAGTTGCACATCATTGGTTTTTCCACATAGTTTCATTCCACAGGTGGGC
>PVKE010018376.1:0-29623 GCA_004027555.1 Craseonycteris thonglongyai | reverse complement strand
TGGTGAGCCTAGTCTCACTGGGCTAAATTCAAGGTGTCAGGAGGCTGGCTCTATGTACTGTTTGAAGCAGGGTGGTACCATCATTTTCTGTCCTGTTTAAAATGGTACAACGGGTCAACCTAATTTAGGACAATGTCCCGGGGAATTTTTGTTTAGGTTTGGTTTCCAGGGTTGTTTGTGCTGCTCCTACTACTTGCTGACTTTGTTTTTGGCAGGTGGGTAGGTGATGGGGAGGAAGCAAATTGACTCTTTGGTAATGTACAAAGTTTACATAGACGAGGGCTGTCCAGAAAGTATCAAGCCATGTGATATGAAAAACAGAGGCATTTATGGCTGGACTTTTTCCAGACAACCCTTGTGCTATCATATATAATTCTCAAATATTTTCATTTATTCATTTTATAGATGGGAAAAATAGGGCCAAGGTTGTTAAATAACTTATACAACTAGAATATTTTGGATCATAGGCATGTAGTTTCAATATGTTCATCAGTAAATGTTGATAGAAAAATAAACGAGTGAATGAATATCAGAGTTATTCATTTTGTCAATAATTTGGGAGATTCTACTCTGAGCAGATCACCTCTCTGAACAGAGTCATCAGGAGATGAATATAAAACTATTTTATACATGTTCTATGCATGTCATATAGTATATAACATACAACTAGGCTAACCAAGCATCCTAATGTTATTTTAAATGGGACAGAAAACAACAGTAATGTCTGTTTCAGCCTACTGACTAGGCTGACCATGAGTAATGTTTAAAGTAGGACAGTACCATTGTTTTCTGTCCTGTTTAAACTGGGACATCTGGTCAGCCCACATATAACACATACATGTAATATATATATATATATAGAGAGAGAGAGAGAGAGGCATATGCTTGCATGTATGTGTATGTATGAATATATAAATATAAATATATATATATCTTTGTTATCTGTTACAGAACAAAATATTAAAGCATTTACAGGTATCTCTCAACAGGATTACAAAAACAGCATTGCCTCATATCATTCTTGTGAACATGGTCAGATACAAGGGGAAGATAAATTCAGTGGCTTAATTTAAGATGACTCACAACCTAGTTACATCATCTTTGGAAAGTGCTGGAGCACAGGAGAGCCTCTGGTTATTCAATGTTCCTTTAATCGTTACATGTGGAGAGTAAGAATGTCAGGCTATTTGCCATTCCTACATCAATAGCTACAAGTATTACTGTAAACGCAAAATTAAACCAAGCAAACAGAAGATTTCATTTCTATTTTATCGATGATGTCAGAACTGCATGAGAGAAAGTATTGAGATCTTCCCCAGCACCTTCCCACAGACACGCATGCATGTGCATACTTCATATAATCCTAAGCATTAACCCGATATACCTCCTGATGATCTGCGCAAAGAAAGGCATTGGGGAGACGGCTTTAAAAGACCTGCTTTTTTGCCCCTCTGTCATTTTGCAATGCTCTCCTACTGTGTGTGGGGTGACCTTCCTATACTCTGACTAGGCTTGGCCAGGGGACTTGCATTGATCACTAGAATGAGGCAGACATGATAGTCTGTCAGTTCCAACCCTGGGCTTCAAGTGTTTCTCCGGCCTTCTGTGCCATGGGAACGTGCCAGATGAAACTGCGATTGCACTGTATTATAACTGTATGTGCTATCCCGCTACCCACCAACCATAAGCAATTCCAACATAACATTTCTGTGGCACAGGTATTCTTTACACATATCAGCTCATTCATTCTTCACACTTCTGTGGAGTAGGTTCATTATTACCATCATCTCCATTTGACAGATGAGGACACTGAGGCACAAAGGGGCTGCACTGTCAGTTGGAATTTCAATGCAAGCAGAGAGATTCTAGAAGCTATGTATACTGTGTTGCCTCTTGACATTGTAAGTTCCCTGAAAACAGACAAGGTCCTGATGTTTCAATATCTGCTCATATGAACCAAAGGTAAGAAGGTATACACAGTTTTCACTCCTGCTACTAAAAGGTGTAGTGATGTCTCACCTGGAATACTCTCTTGGTTTTCAAAGGGATACTATAATAATATTCTGGAGACTGTAAAGCTCTCCATGAACTTGAACAGCAAGAGTGAAAAGAATCACTACGCATTCATTCAGAAAGATCACGGCCATGCAGCCAATGCCATGCTTCTTGGCTTGGATATTTCTTCCCAGACCTTTCATCACATGACATCCCATATGCATTTGTTTAATGAAAGCAATGCCATCACCTCTCATGTGAATTTTTCACACTTCAGCAGCAAAAGCAGATTGAGGAAATGCATTGTATTTGATTCCAGGAGGCTAACTTGACTTATCAATGTTAGGCCTGCAACTTTCCTGATTTCACTTTGACTAATGGAGGAATTGTGTCAGAATAGATTTTCCATCATAATCACTCTGAGAACAGTGGTGGAGTCCTTGAACATTAGCAGCTAATGATTCCAAGAAAAACAGGAGCCTGACTGGAGGGCATTTTCAGCGATTTGACAGGTCAGCAAGGCATTCACGTTGTGCGCATCAGCCATAAGACATCCATAACCGGCGTGATGCCGCTGGTTTTCAAAACCAGAGCACAGAGAAAATAAAGTGGAGTACAGCTTTTGAACTTGCAGAAAGACACTAACAAAACTAGTGATGCCCTATATGGTTTCTGAGAATCCAATCCGTAGGGAGTTCAACATTCAACAAAATGTAATTTACTGTGGGATGGCAGGGACTCGCCCTAGTGCTTTCAGTTCTCCAATTGTTGAATGAAGGGGCTTAACAAAATACAGAAAAGGACTTCAGAATGACAGACTGGATCACCCTTAGGGAAATCATTTCTAATAAGTCTGTATTCTAGATCATCCAGCCTGAGGATGACACTAATTCTGACACTCAAGTTTGGGTTAGCATACACCATTAGTTTTGATGTCAAATATCTATAGTGTCCAGTAAAGGAATCTCTCCATTTTTTCCCTATCAAGTGACTTCAACATAGTACGTACGTTATTTTCCAAGGGGACACAGTGTCTATACTGTGTGAGAATGTTTGAGACTATAAACATCCTCGCCTAGTCAATCAGTTAAGGTTCAATGAGGAAATGCATCATCCTTATACTTTCAGTCCAGACAGAATTTCCTTGCGGCTCCATAATTCCATTTGGGCATCTCATTAGCCCCCTTACCTCCTACCAAATCTCAGATGCAACTCAATTATCGCTCTCCTAATAAAACCATCTATTTTTTTTTATCCTAGTGCTGATTATTTCAGTAAATGCTAATATCTCTGCCTACTGCCTACATGAGAAACCCAAGTGAATGCAGAGGGGATGCTGGGAGGAGCGTGAAAAGCCAGAAGGCAGAAGAAAGCTTGGGAAGGGCATTCAGGAGGAGAGGGATGCAGAAATACAAGACAAACACTTAACACTGACCTGAAATTCCTTCCCATCCCAGTGCTCACATTATACTTATTACTAAACTCAGCCTTTTATATCCCTGAGAGAGCCCTCAAATCTCTCTAGTGCTAGCCACCATCATTTCACCATCATTTCATTCATTTATAATTGCATTGGTCTGCCCCCGTGCCCCAGGATTTCCAAAATCCTCTCTTATCATTCTGCAATCCACAGGCACACATTTGCAATTAGGGTAATTTTTTTTTTTTTCCCAGTGTAATTTTGATCACATCACCCTCCAACTGAAAACATTTCATGGCTTTCCATTATCCAAACATAATCCTTTAAATTCCTAGCAAGGTTTATGAAAAGGTCAACCAGGACAAGGTTTTGCTTCTCTTGTGACCCTGATTGTGTGTAGATTTTGCATCTTGGGGGACATTTGACAATGTTTGGAGACATTTTGTTTATTATAAATGGCCAAGAGTATGCTACTGGTTTCTAGTATGTAGAGGTCAGGGATGCTGCTAAACATTTTAAATTACCTAAGACAACTCTTTCACACGATAGGATTATGAGTCCCAAATGTTAAACCTGCCACAGCTGATAGAGCATGCTTCGATCTTATCTCCTACTCCTCTTTCCTTTCTCTTCCCTGATTTCAGCCATTCTCTACTTCACTTCCATGAATGCATTAGCCTTAACCACATCTCTGGTCCTTTAATATGGCATTTCTTCTTCTTGGAATGATCTTCCTCCTGTACATTGTCCCCTCTGACCCTTAACCCTTCACTTAACCAGCCCTCATCAAAGCTTCACAGCTTATGTACTTAGAGAAGCTTTTCCTGAACCACACACTAGAAGTCCTCCAGAGACTGCCTTTCGTTCTCGGGCTCATAATGATGGACCTAAGTTTTATCATCTATAATGGTCTTTAAAAAATTCTCATCTTCTTTTTCAAAAATTTCCAAACAATTGGAAAGACTATTCCCGCTGTTAAGTATAGACAATATAATGTAGAATTGTACACCTGGAAACAATGTAGTTGATATCAATTAATGTCACCCCAATAAATTTAACAACAAAAAAAATTCATTTGAAGATTGAATGGTCAAAAAAAAAAAAAGAATTCAATAACAGTATGCTGTTTGAACAAAATGTCTGAACACTTTTCTATTTTGATATGCATGGGTGAAAAACATAAGCATATGTGTGTCCAAGGTCAAGAATAGTGGAGGGGAGATACCATGTGACCACACAGAACCACAATATTCAGAAATGTCTAATGTAACAAAAATATATTACAGTGGAGGCAAAATTTATCAGCCTGCTCTTGTGTGTATGTGTGGGGGGGTGGGGGTGGCAGGAGGAGTCAATGAATGAGTGACTAAACGCATGTGTGCATAAATGAACCAAAGTCCCTTTTATTAAGACTACAGAATTTTGGCAAACCAGATCTTGGTTCAAATTCCAATTGGCCTATATTGGAGGCAGATGGCCTTTAGCTCCCATTGCCTCCAACCCTTTTCCAATGTAGACAACAAGCTGACTAATAACATCCATGAACCTTCTGGCTCCTCTATATTTTAGAAATATGGTTTCAAATATCCTCACATGAATGAAAGTTTGCAAGACTGAATCCATCCTTACCACCTTTCAGCAACAGCAAATGTCTCTCACAAATTATAACCTAGTATGATGTGAAATCAAAGACAGATGAAAAATTTCTCTCTTGAAATCACAATAAATATTTCTGCCATTTTATATGTTTCACCTAGAAAAGCATGTTTCTTGCCTAGATCTACAACTGGGTTTTAAAATATCCATTCCTACCATCATCTCTTTAAAAGAGCAAGGTTGGATTTCCTTGGTATGAATGAATGTTCTAGTCATACATGATATTTCCTTAGCAACAGAAAATTTTTGGTATTCCCACTAGTTTCCTCAAAATTTCAGATCCAGGGTAGGTGGCCTCTGAATATCCCAATCACAAAAGTTCCATATGATTGAAATGATAGGAACATGGTTGTCCTGTAGCTTTCAAACATGAATTCAGCTCACAAAGCCATTCATTCAGGCTGCAGACAATAAAACAATGATGTATTGAGGGATGTATTTCATTGTGAATCGAACAATCTGCAACTCTCCTAATATGGAAATGGGAATGACACCAGTGTCTTCAGACAAGGGGACATTTAGTGGAACAACACAGAAAATATCAGGATTTGGCCAAATGTGAAGGAACAATGTTTTCCTGGACAGGAAGAGTATGTTCCTGTGAAAGGCGTATTTATAATCTTCCTTTGCTGAAGAGAGAAAGAAGGCAACTTAAAGCGTAGATTAAAAAAAAAAAAAGTGTCTCTACTGAATTCACGTTAGAGAACATTCAGAGTCAGTGATATTAATTGGGCATTCTGAAATAAAAAAGAAGATAAAAGTCCCTAACCTATAATATGCTACATCCTTCGCAGCCATTTCTGGGGTCTATAAACATCTCAATCGGGGGAAGAACTTAAGTAAACAATAAACACACAAACATTGGTTCAGACAAAGACCTGAGACTTTCTTTCATTAGAGTAGTTACGGA
The DNA here is from genome assembly GCA_004027555.1 of Craseonycteris thonglongyai. Taxonomy (NCBI): domain Eukaryota; kingdom Metazoa; phylum Chordata; class Mammalia; order Chiroptera; family Craseonycteridae; genus Craseonycteris; species Craseonycteris thonglongyai. The sequence goes on along the minus strand of PVKE010018376.1, from coordinate 23,642 downwards.
TTATGGGCAGTTCCCCAAGTGAGGATGAAATAGACTTGAGAGCTTAATCAGTTCATATATTGTGAGAGTCTAGGATAGATCCCTAACTGTGAAACTATAATAAGCAGTTTGGAGTCCTGTTTATAGAACAAGGGGTTCTTCAAGCTTTATAGCTTTTTTTTTACATATTCAAAAGGTGTTGAGCTAAAGAATCTCTTCAAGTTTATGTGAACACCTAGACAGACAAACCCTGTTAGTGTGTGAGCTCTGTGCTTGGAGTGAACACAGTGCAAATAATGAATAGCAACACTGATATCAGTCAGACACTAAGCATCTAATTTATATTATTAATTCTTAAAACAATCCCATGAGAAAGGTCCTATTATTATGTTCATTTTACACTTCAGGAAACAGAGGCCAAAAGAGGTTAAATAACATGCCTGAAGTCATATAGCAAGTGACTAGCAGAGCTAAGGTTAAAACCATCTGTAATATTTGTGGCTTAATAGAGCTTATATATGACAAGCATCTATATTCATTCCTGCTTTCTGCAAGAGAATAGTATTATTTGTGCCTTCCTACTCTACAGGCTTACTGTCACCATATAGCTCTGGTCCCTCCAGCTCAGGCTGAGCCAAGGATGATATTTAAACACAATTTTTTTCTAGGGCAGGGCAGAAATCATACACACATCCATGCATATCCAGACATGTACTCAAAATACAATTTGGAGATCTTTCCACAGTATATATAAATGGACTGTCCTCTAAAATCTCCAATTATACACATAGACCCAACATACACAACCTAGGAAAGGAGATGAATCCAGTAGTATGAAAGCAAAACTTGATTTAAAAAAATCTATAAGCTACAATCTTCCATTAGGCAAGGTGTTACTATCAATACAGACAACTATCAAAAATAGTCCCCTAACCATCTTTATCTCAAGGCTGACCCTTCAATTTAGCAATGTATTTACACAACAAAGCTTAAAGATTAATATCTATATTTCCAAAAAAGAAAAAAAATTCTTGACATGCTATTTTTCGCTCAAGGGTCCAGAAGAGAGATAAAATGTTATATCTTACAGTTTTCTATTCAATCAAACTTAAAATATCCCATGACTATACTCCCATAAATATTTTTGGATAAATCCTTCAGTGTTTCTCTTGAGGTACATAGTAGCATAACTGTGGCCATCACCTCTAGAACCAACAACTAAGAAATAGCATGAAAACATGCTAATATATTTTGATGAGTAAGGTGCCATAAAACCATGGCTCAAGAATGTCACATACTTTATTTGGTCATATATTTGGTCAGCTACATTTTTACATAACTGAATCCCATATTTATTCTCCAGAAAAAAAAAATACAGTAACGATGGCAGGGAAATAAGGATGTTAAGTAGAAATTGGCGATTCTAATCTAAAACTGAATCACCAAAATCTGAGGGCTTCTTTTCTTCCCTTATATAAAAAGAAAGTTACTTTTATTCATTTTATTATTCGTTCAAAAAACTGCATACTATGATTGTAACTGGACTTTCACTTTACACACTGTAATGTGTATACACATGTCCCTGTCATAGTACATATTACAGATTGGGTTTGAGGTGGGGCTCAAAATTCTGCATTTCTAGGAGTGAATGTTGCTTGTCTCTGGGTCATTCCTCTGAGTAGCAAGAGTCTAGATCAGAATAATTCAAGTGAAATTTCTATAATGATGAAATGCCCTGTATCAATTCTGCCCAATATGATAATCGCTAGACACATGTGACAAGCAGATATGTGGCTAGAGTGACTGAGGACATTTCAATTGCATTTAATATTATTGCATAAATTCTCATTTAAACAGCCACCTGTGGCTAGTCACTACATTATTGGAGAGTGTATTCTCATAAAGAACAAACCTACCTTCTAATGGAGAAGATAGTTTATTAGATTATTGGGATATAACATGTTCAGTCCTAACAAAATGACACGGAAGTACAAGAGAGAAAGAAATAGGGGACACGACTCAACCAGGTTCCAGTTGAATAAGCTGGTCTTCAATTCTCTCATGAGCTTAAATTGCAACAGCCATGTAGTCCAGTATATATGGTCAGAGCAATAGAAGCCCAGTGAATGAAAGAAGAGGATGGCATGTTGAATTCAGCTTATAAGGGTGTGGATTAGCTGTGAGGCCTTCCCTGAAGAGAGAAGACTTTTGTCTGAGTTTTTGTTCCGTGCAATTTTATAACTTTAAGTTAGAAGGGCTAGATGAAGACCTATCTCTGTATCAACTGGATTATCATAAAATTCTGTGGGAGAATAAACAGACTCATCAACTCTCATAGGGAAAACTGGTTGAGACCTATCACTCCTCCAGTCCAAGAAAGAAAGAAATTGGTGTGAGAGTTAGGCAATGCCTGACCTAAAGAATCACATCAAATTGCCATGACAACTGATGGTCTGAAGTCTGGAAAGACTCCTTTGATCTGGCAGACATTCATTCATGGAACTCCAGCTGTACCCAGTTTTGAAGGAAAGAACAACAAAATAAGGAGGGGAAAAAAATGCAAGTGGTCTATGAGGCTTGTTAATAGTTCTCAGCATTCTTTCCTAATGGGCATATTTGGCATGAAAACAATATTATTCAATGTCATAACCACTGTCTTTTGAAATACGCACATTTTTTCTTCCTTGTACACATTTCAGAAAGAATGAGCCAGTCATTAAAATTTACAGAGTTCTGAGTCTATTGCTTTTTCTTCCTCTAAGTTATTGCTGACTAGCAGAAGATAAATTTATCTCCCTTTTTGTTTTCATTGTTTTGTTTTTCAGTTCATGGGGATGGAGGAAGTACCTCATTGTAACTATGGCAACAAAGATGCATTTTTTTACTTCCTTTTTGGTAGTTTGGCAGATATTCAGCTTTGAGATTTGGAGACTCAAAGATCTTAATAAATTTATTATTAAAAATAAAGCTATGAAATATCAATTAGAACAATATCACAACCATGTATATGGACTATAGAATGTTGATATAATATACACTAAGGTTCAATATACTGTTTTTATTGTGCCTTATTTTTTATGACATAGGAATAAGTCACAGTCTTCCTAGAAGATAGATCTCCATTTAATGACAGCACCATTCTTACCAAATAGACACTTGTTTAAAAACCTTCAATGACTCAATATTACTTATTAAATCAAGTCCAGACAACTTAGCCTTTTATTCCCATGCAAGATTCTATTAGATTCTAATAGAACCTGACTATGAAATCTAAAAGGACTTTTAACCATATCCAACCAATGCTTCCAACTTGCTCCAGCTCTTTACCCATTGTGGCTTGCTTGTGCTGTTATCTTCAGCTCAGTTCTTTATTTCCCCTCTATACTCTCTCGCTCTCTCACGCTCTCTCTCTCTCTCTCTCTCTCTCTCTCTCTCTCTCTCTCTCTCTCCCTCTACTTCTTTAATTCTGGCTCAAATACCAATGCATACACTCTTCTTGAGTCTCACAGGTATGTATCTTCACAGCTAATTCCAACAACCCACTTAGAGACATTCTCATATACTTTGCATGGTCTACTGAACTTAACATCTACAACAGAGATTTGCAACATCCATAGGTTTAAATTTTACATTTGTAATTCTCATACTCCATGCCAAAGGCCCTGAAAAATAAAGATGCCTTAGGCTCGGGGCATGCACAGGTTATCCAGATGCTCTATGACTCCATCCTCCTCAACTCAGCCTGCCTACGGCATGTGTTGTTCTCCACTCACCATCCCATCCTTTGATATACGTACATCTAATGAAAGAAATAGAAGATTCAAAAGCGGTGATTATTCACTAAAGTCCCAAAAGCATTCCCTATGGAATCCCAAGAATTTTCTGTAAGAGTATTTTGTTTGATTTTACAGTTCTGTTTGTGGCTGAAACTGTTGATGTGTTGGTGAACTTCTGTCAAATCTGTTCAAATGAGTTTTTGTTCCAATGTTGCTGCTTTATTTATTTATTCCTTCATAATGAACATATAGCGAGTGAATTTGATATACCATGTACCATGCTAGATGATGAAAAATTTTTAATACAAATACACAATTTTCCTGCCTTTGAAAAGCTTCAGTCAAAAAGAGAAGATCAAAAAGTAAACAATTAGAAATTACTATGAGTGACCAAAGAGACATAACAACTAAATGTAATATGTGTTCACAATCATGAAATGTATACAATACTGCAGTTATAACAAAAATGATAAATGACATTTTAAGAACAATTAAACCAGGATAATACTGTAGATTAAATAACTTTGTGTCAACATTAAAGATTTTGACTTTGATAACTATTGTAGGTACGAGTCAAGGAGTAAAAAGGCCTGATGAATATAATCTACTTTAAAATTAGTAATATATATTCTTTTCTGTTATAATTATTAATATACATGTGTGTGTTCATATATACACACAATAATACCCACAAACACAAACACACAACTATAAAACAAATGTAGCGAAGTAAAAAACATTGGTGAATGTGGTTAAAGGGTATATAAAAATTCTTCAAATTATACTTACAATTTTCCTATAAATTTTAAATTATTTCAAAATAAAAAGAAAATCAATATGGTATGATAGAGTTTTGGTTCAACGCGCTCTGGAAATGGTGAGAATGAAAAAGGCTAGTAGTGTAGGGGTAAGAAATTTGGTACAGAAATACCTGACCTATGATTTTAAAAGGTTACAAGTTCAAATTAAATAGGCAGGGTTCAGAAACTATAGGGATGTTACTGTATACATTATGGATATAAAAACCTAGCTCTCTGTGTTTTCTGCCTCACCACAATAAAATAAGAACAGTAGTTAAAATTTAATTATTATCATTCCCATTAGCCTTGAGAGCAGGGGTATTTTTAAATATATATGTACACACACGTATATGTATGTGTGTATACATATATGTGTACATGTATACATGCATGTATATACATACATGTGTGTGTGTGCGCGCGTGTGTATAAAACAGAAACAAATCAAGCCATAAATGCCACATTTTTCCATAATACATGGCTGGATACTTTCTGGACAGCCCTCATACATACAAAACACACAAAATTTATAGAGCAATATTTACTCTTTCCATTGAACAGTCTTAATCATAAAATCAAAAGTAATCAAAATACAAACAAAAAAATTTAAAGATATAAGAATCTGAAAAAGTTGCCCCTTTAGCCAAAGTACTCATAATGAGACAAAGGAGAGACCAACGATTGCTTGTGGCTTGTGAAGCAGATAATAACAACAGGCTGTATTGATAGAGTTGACTCTTTCCTTAGAAATCTGCAAGCACTTTTTGCACATTTCTGTATCTCTGTATCTAGTCATTACAAAAACGCTCTTACATGCGATACATTAAGCTGTAGCTCAGTAAGCAGAGATTTGAAGAAATGCAGTATCATCTCTTAGCTCAAATGTGTGGCAGAGGTGGGATTCCAACCCTAGTAGTCAAGTGACAAAAGCCTCTGGACTTGGTCATGTCCACATAAAGAGAAAGGAGCTAAGTCTCTTTAAGTTGCCAGACTCTTGACACAAATCAAATACGGGTACTTAGTTATAAAACACCTGTGAAGCAGGATTATTCTGATGTTATTACATGAAAGAACAGAAATTCAGAGAGTTTTAAAACTGGCCTAAAATAACAAAAATCTGAATTTTGATTTACTTTCATCTGTCTGGTTCCAAAGCTAGCCATAATTTTGCTCTACCTGTTTTCCACTCACTTTTGAAAAATCCCTACTCTTCAGCTGGTGTCCTTCATTCATGGTTCTATTTTCCCTCAGGGGTTTCCAAATTGAATATGATATCTGAGCACAGGACTGTGATGTTGCTTAATTGGCCATCTACTGCTGAGAGAAGGACTCAGCAGGTACAGGTGGGTAATAGGTATTTTATATATAATTTTTCTTGGTTTGTGGCTTAAAAAAGAATTGAGGGCTCTTTTATGGATGCTTACTTAGAAACCAGAATATATGATGTTGCCCATCATCTACCACCCTTTGAAACACAGTGATAGCTCAAAGACAGACCTGAAAAATGGTGCCATGCTGGTCTCTTTTCTTTCAATGATGTCTCCATTGAATGTTCTCAGTGAGCAAATTAAAAGAGAATTTGCTAAGTGCCAATACCTCTGACAACTTGTGTGATTAAAACAAAACAAAACAAAACAACAGCTGAACTCTTCTTCCTGCCTCTGGGAGGATCAATGCTAGGACATTTTGCAAGGGTAAGGGACCTCACAAGGCTTTTTCATGAGTAGCAGTATAGGACTGAGTCCAGCTGGTGGCTCTGTAGATATATTGGCTCCTGCAATGTCTGCTCACAGGAGTAGACAGCACTTTCTTTTAAGTTAACTTACCTGAGATGACAAAGGCTCACATTTCCAGTTATGTTGAATAAGAGGACGATACTTTTTCATCATCATTTTTTTAAGATTTATTTTATTTTGAGAGAACGTGTGCGAGAAAGAGAAAGAGAGAAAGAAAGAAGGGGAGGGCCCAGAGCAGTCTTCAAAGCTGTACATCATTAGTATGACACAGTTTCATTCCACACAGGTGAATGTGGGGCTGTGTGAGAAGGGAGCCAAACTGGGGGCCTCTGGCATGAGGGGGGGGGGGGCGGAGAACCTTCTTCATTGCCATCCCAGCAGTTACAGTTGCACTGCAGTGCACCATACGGGTTTGCACGGGCTGGGGCCAGGATTTGATCACCAGACCTTGAGGTTGCAAGGCAAGAGCTCAGTCTGTTGAACTATCTGGGCGTCCTTATTATCATTTTCAATGATGGTTCTTCTTTCTCACTCCCATGGTTCCAACCTCACGATGAACTGGATACTTTGGCTCTGAGTTATGAAGGTTAGTGGCAAGGGGGGTGCACTCTTTGTCACTGGTGATGATACAGGCTGGTACTTTAAATTATTCTGCCTGTTCAAGTTCATAAGAAGCTAGGGTTAGAATCCTTATATTCAATCCCCAGAACATTTTCTCTTCACTCTGAAAATTATTCTCTTCTTAGCAGTAAGAGGGGACAAAACAAACTGATCAGCAGCCAGCAAATCCATGCTTATTATTCCTTCTGAAATGAATTAGCTGATATGCATAAATATAGCTACTGTGAGCCCACAGACAATACCATGGTCATTCTACTTGGTTAAATCCCCTAAAATTTACCAGATGAAGGCTTAATGTCTACTGAGGAGTCAGGTACCTGCTCCAAGGAGAACCAGTGTCGATTTTCTCCATCAGGACTCGTGGCTTACTCACCACTAGACACGAATGTTTGAATACTAATATACCACCTTTTTTTTCTTCCATATCGGTAGCTATATAATCTATGCTCACAATTCATGTAAAGCCATATTTACCTTTTGACTTTAAAATTCTCAAAGGGCATATAATGAATTCATGTATCTTTGAAATCTCAAGCCTAGGGATTTCACAAAAGCCTAGTCCACAAAAACATAAAATATATGCACTGCACATTACACATGTACCTTTTGGACCAAGGAAACGAATACTTACTGAATACCAGGCACTCTTCTAGGCACTTTACAAATGTGAATCTTCACATCTGCTCCATGAGGTAGGTACAACTGTCCACCTCATTTTTGAGATGAAAAAACTGAGGTTCAGCATGGTTAAGGAAAATACCTTTAGCCACACTGCTAGTAAGAGGCTAAGCCAGGAGTCACACCCAGCCACTTGGGTTTCGCCGCCCTCATTAACTTCTATTCCTCAGTGTAAAAACTGAAGAACCAGGCAAAAGTGTTGCGCTTGATTTTTCACACCCAGCATACTGGTTAGAAGGAGTAGGCTTGAAGCTGCTCTTTTATGCCACACTTACTATTTTTATTCAATTGCTATGCTTATTTGGGTTGACTTTGTTTTGAAGTGAGAGAGATTTAACTTTCTGCCCCCCAAATCTCTTGCTATAGCCACATCTTAAGTTTTATGATGGTGGTGATAGTTTTTATAAATCAAAAATAATCATAGAATCTCAGCATTGAATGCATTTTAAAGATAACTTATTCTCACTATTAATCGGTCAAAATCACACAATCTAACTGTCTTACAATACAACAACTTGGTCATTATCATCATAGCAAGAACATATATCAAAATATACCAAACATAGTCAAGTAATATGCTGCTTGGTTTATAACATTTTTCTCCTTAACTGTTCACAACTACCCTGTGTGATGGTTATTATTATTGTTCCCACTTTATAGGTGAAGAAATCAACTAGAACAGTGTTTCTCAAACATGATTTGTAGAACCCTGGAGGTCCCCAAACCACCTAGGGATTCCACAAGATTGAAAGTTTATATGTACTGGTATGAAAGTCTTTTTCTTTTTGACTGACTAAACATTATCACTGATGGTACAAAAGCAATGGTAGGTAACAATGATAATGCCTTAGCAGGAACCAAGGTCATAGCACTAAACTAAATTAGTGCTCTCCACATTTCAAAATCACATACTGCTAGCAAAACAATGTCCATTTCACTTAATATCATCCTTGATGAAGCAGTAAATATCATTCATTGTATTTGATCTCAACTTTTGAGTAACACATTTTATTTTATTTATTTTTTAAGATTTATTTTATTGATTTTGACAGACAGAGAAAGTCAGAGACAAAGAGAGACAGAGAGAAGGGGGAGAGCCCAGAGCAGTCTCCATAGTTGTCTGTCATTAGTTTTCAACATGGTTTCATTCCACACAGGTGGGTGGGGGCCGTGCAGGGTGGGAACTGGGCTGGGGGCCCAGTTGAGAGGCACACCCCCTCAAGCCAGGGACCAAACCAGGGGTGAGAACCGAACTGGGGCATCCTGCATGAGAAGCACACCCCAGTTCAGCATATGGGTCTGCATGGGCTGGGGCCAGGATTCAATCCTGGGTCCCCAGGGCTTCAAAGCAAGGGCTTAGCCCGCTGAGCCATCCCAGCTTTCCCAAGTAATACATTTTAAATAGTATGTATGAAAAATGTGAAATATGTACAAAGAAAGTACATCTTTTATATAAAGAATTACATTGGTTGTCTCAAGGAAATACACTTCAGTTGTGAATTGAACTAGATGCTTTGTCATAGAACCCATTTTCATTTGACAAAACAACTGACAGACAAACTATGATTTTTCATACTTGGTTACTTTGTAGGCATTGTCTCTAACACTGACAAAGCTAGCTTACCACTTTAAAGAAAACAACTGACAATATTTGCGACCTATGATAAAAGTTGATCTTCTAAGCATTTATCAGAATTTTGAAGGACTGTCCATCAGGATGAGCTTGACAGCTTCCCAATACTTAAATAATTTTCTGATTAGACAAGTGATAATATAAAATTGTTCTTGATACTGTACAATAAAATCTGTCAATATTTAGATCTTTATAACTTGGTGAACCTGTATTTTCCAAATTATTAATCTATGATGTTACAAAAGCATGCACAGGTAAAAGATCAAAGTTCCAGCTAGACCAATGCCTTATTATGTAACAAATCTGAAATGCTCAATGGGTTCAGTTTCAGATTCCACACTGCAGTTAACCTTCAAGAAACTTCCATTTGTTGATTTTTCACATATTCACAATCATCTGAAAAGATAATTAAAATGCCATCATTCCTCCCTTTTAAACTGCATTATCTGTGGAAGGCTGTTATGTTTTCATACCTCAAAGATATCCATAGATCTCAACAGACTGAGTGAGAGACAGATCTGAGAATCCAGATCTCTTGTATTAAACCAGAGAAAAATAAAAATAACACCATTTGTCTAGATAAATATTAACAAAAATAAATTTTCATAAAACTACATTATTTCTGTTTTAACATGTGCTAAGTTTACTAGTGTTACTTTAAATCAATTAATAATTGTTTTTAAACTTCCTAAGTTTTATTTTATTGAAAGATAAAATTCACATAAACAAAAGCTTTGTTTGGACCCTCTGTCATTTTATAAAACTGTAAAGGGGTCTTGACACCAAATATTCTGAAAATTGATATATTAAATTATCCCAATCCTGGGCAAATAGAGGTTTTTGTCTCTTTATCTGCATACTTCCAATGATGAAAATCCCCTATATTTTAAAACCCATCACATTATTCATTGAGTTTTACTAACTGGGTCTGGGACTGTGATCTGGAATTATACAAAGGAAAGCTAATTCTGCCATTTAAGGGTCAACATTAAAAAACTATAGGGTTGTTCCAATATTAATTTTAAAATAGACTATAGATCTACCAATTACCGCTCTCATCTAACATTTATTTTTTTACGTGAATCATAAAGATATTGAGAGATGTTATCAAAAGTCTTTCTGAAAGGCAGATACACCCTGGAAACAAGGTTCTCCTTACCCCTGCATTGGAGGAACCTTAGAGAAGAAAATGAGGAAGTACATGGGCCAAGGTACGTTCCCATGTTTTCTCAGAGAAGACATGTTGGCTTCCAGAAATGACAACTTCCTGTCCTAACTGCTCACAAACTGTCCATGTGTGCAGCTGGAATGAGATCAGACACACTTATGAGAAGACGGTGGCAACAATAACCACAACCACAACATTACGTGACTACTTTTGAATCATGTTATATTTTGTGTATATGAATTTATGTGATGCAGTTATACTGCATTGTCATATTTAATTAGATGATTGGGAGAAATATTAGCCTTGGAAGTAAATACCTCCTGGTCTGCCTTTATTAAACTTGAAAGTATTAGGCATGCATAATCTTTTTTCTGGTTTATGTTTGCTGAATTATCAAATAATAAACCTGTATTAGAAGGTCTTGGATGCCCCTATCAGTTCATATATTTGACTATAGCCATACTTGCTATAAATATATATATATATATATATATATATATATATATATATATATATACACACACATACATCCAGGTGTATCATTTTAAATGAGACAGAAAACAACAGTACTGTTTCATTTCAAACAGTATATATGGTCAACCCAGTCTCACTGGGCTAAACTCAAGGTGTTAAATGGTACCGTATGTACCATTTGAAATAGGACAGTACCATTGTTATCTGTCCTATCTAAAATGGTAGGTCTGGTAAGATTAATTATATATAATATATCCATAATAACTTCAAGATTAAAAAAAGTTCCAGATAAATTATTGCCTGACTGATATTTTTAAAGCACCCATAAATTTACTTGCTTATGACCAAAAAAAAAATCATTTAAGCAATATCCAACCCTTCTTACCAAAAAGGCTGCAGAATTAAGCTTCTTAGACTTTTCATTGATTGCTTTTTTCCCATCCCTTTTTGAAAAAGAAGTCCCAGTTAAAAATTTCATGTCTGAATGTATTCCCACCTACCACCCCTCTTCAGAGACCTTCACAGTATTCTTCATATCTTCTTTCCTCGCTGACATCTAATATTCCTATTGCAAATACCACATAAACAAATACAGTGTTGCACAAGTCACTGAACATAAAAAGGCAGAAAGTAATGACTCCATATTTTGGTTCATTTCACTGTGAATCTCAAGTCAGAATCTGACACTAGTAATCTAGAGAGAGGCAGTGAGACAATGTAAAGCACCCGATGAACATCACAATTTGAGAATGAAAGGGCAGGAAGCTTATGCATGAGCTAGAGAATAAATCTCAAAGCGACCCCGCAAGTGGAAAACGCTGGCCTTGGGCATTTATAAAAGCTATTAGTGTCCCTCACTGTAGATAACAGGATCTGGATGGAGCACACAACTATTGCTGTTGGCTCCTTTTTCCTCTGAACCATTGGAAATTCATTGCTCTTTCAAAAAAGTTCAGAGTATTGCTCCATGTTCTTGAGAAACTTCTGATGTGCTACCCACACATGTAGTCATCACTAGTGCATTTCAGAATTATGAAAAATGACTGATGCCCAGGTGAGGTCCTTCTTCCATCAAATTCATGAAGGCAGCAAAGAGCATTCATTACTGTACGCCAAAGAAAGCCCTCCTCCCTCAGCATTTTTATTAACTGACAGGGAGGTGTATCATGACATTGGGAGCCAACTGGCAGCCCCGGCACTCCGTGGCAGGGAGCTGGCAACACTCTAGCCAGCAGCGTAGACACTGGCTGCACTGTAGCCATGGGAGATGCTGAAGAAGTGGGGGCTTCCCTCGGCTAGAGATATGTCAATTTGCAATTAACATCAGAGGAGGGTGCCTTTCAGAATTGCGGGCTCAGCAGTCTACCATTCAGCTTGGGCACCGCTCCTACCCATAGCTGCAAACCCTGGCAATGTGTATTATATAACCTTCCCTGCTGCCAAAGTTTCCTCCAAATCGAGAATCTTTTCTTTCCCATCTGCAGCTCTCCAAATTCTCATCCCATAGGAGGTAATAATTACATTTCATAACAAGTGAATTTTCCACTAAATAATTACAAAATAATCTTTAGAGGCCAAACTCTTAAACTCTTTATCCTAAGGAGCCATTTCAATCTTTCCCTCGTTCTCTCTTTAACTTTTCTGTCTATAACACTTTTCCCTATGACACAACTACACCAGCCATTCTTCCCCAAAGCCCTCCTACTCTTAAGCATCTGGTCCTTCCTCTCCCACTCATCCCCAATTTCCCTAATATAACCAACAGTACCCAAAACCTGTCCCAGCCAGCAAACATGTCTTCTTTACCACCACAACCACCATGATGACTGGTGGTGAAGTTCATAAAGGACTGACAGGCTACATACCAGTGACCTGAGCATCTTTGTTGGTGCCATTGTAATATCTCTCAACATTGTAGAACTAGAACTTAAAGCACCCCCCTGAAAACTGACAAGCTTCTTGCCAAAGCTGCACAAGCAGGTAAACTAGGAATCAAGGCAGACAGGTGTGACGGCACAGTTCGTGCCCACTAAGAAGGCTCCTAAAATATACCCATGCTGCCCTGTCAGGTTATAGGTCTGTGTGTGTGTGTGGAACTACGTCAGCCTGGGGGAATACCTGGTTCTTACTTCTGTAAAGGTAGCTCACCGGGTTAGGGCACTTGTCCTATGAAATGTAACAACTAGTGTAATTTTGGACCCACATACAAAAATACTTGCCTTACTTAGACATCTAATCGGCATCTCCACCTTAACACAGACAATTCAGAACTCCCGATACTTCTCCAAATTCTGCTTCTCCTCCAGTCTTTCCCATTTCAGAAAGTTAGTACTGTTACCACCCACTTACTCAAGCAAAGATCTTTCATCTTTCCTAATCACATTCATTCCATCAAAAGATTTGGTAACGCTGACTTCAGAATATATTTCTGAATTGTTCATTTCTCTCTATGCATATTACTACCTAATTTTAGACATGGTCATATGCCGATCCTTGTTTTTTGTTTTGTTTTGCTTATATAAAAACATAATTCATGCACTGATAGAAGCATAGCACACCCCAGTTTTAAAAGCTTAAGTAGCTTCCCAATGCAATTGCAACTGATGCCAAATGATTACTTGGCCTACAGGGCCCTTCTATCATCCTGGACCAGCTGTTACTTCCAAATTCACGTTGTAGTAAACTCTGCCCTCCCTCACTATGACGTGTACAGCATGTTCCATTTCCTGTCCAAAGTATGGCCTTAATCAAAGTCGAGTTACATATGAATATTCGCTATCTTTGAAACAGGATATGAGAAAGTCTGAAGAAACTTTACTTCCCAAATTAATTTATGACCCAATTCCACAGTTTTTGAGATTGCCACAGTAGAAATAATTTTCTTTGGGTTCATTACTTCGAAACTCTTTTAAAATTGCAGACAATGCTGATAGTTACAACAAAATAAAATATTTGTGGGTGACAAGTAAAATTTGTTTACTTTATGCCAATTGGCATGAGACAAACCCTAGAGGGATAGAAAGAGGAATGTTAAGTTGTGAGTCTGGGTAAGAGTCATCTCCTACTCTACATAATCGCTGACAATCGACCCTAATCTTTTCTGCTTTGATCCTAATCTAGTAATTCCTTTGTGATTCTAACTTCCTGTAGCTTTCACAGTGCCTGTATTGAAATTAAGGAGAAACACTGTCAGGGCCTTAAAAATAGTCACTGATACTTTCTCAACTATGACTAAGCATCAAATAAAGTCAATAGGAATGTGATGCGGTTCATGAAGAAGAGGAATTAGTGAAGTCTGATAAAAGAGAATATGATTGGTGGTGACATTTGGAAAAATAGAATGGTTTGGCCAAGAGTGAGATGAGAAGTTTAGTGTTGGGCTCTCAGCCTTGCAGAGGCTTACAATGCATACATATGAAGCTATGTAGTATACAGTTGGTGCAAAAACCTTGGCTCTGCAAAGATATCTTCACGGGAGATAAAGATTTGTGAATTAGCAGAGTAGTAAAGATAGCTGGAGAACCAGAAGAGTGTATACTGTGAGAAATAAAAAAAAAGAGATAAGAAACACGGATAAAAGTGAAACCTCAGGGATCTCCACAGCTTGTGTACAAGTGACAAGAAAGGAAACTACAAGAGACAGGAAAGTGTACAGCAGTAGAAGGAGGAGGAGAGAGAGGCACTTCAGAAGCCAAAGGAATAGAAAGTTTGCGAAGGTAGTCAAGGAGACCAGGGCTGCAGAGAGGTCAGATTAGATAAGGACTCAAAAGCTCCTTGAAGTCCCTAAGCAGTCTTTGTCAGAGCTATTTCACAGGAGCAGTGAGGACAGAAGCCAGGTACAGAGAGGTTAAGGAGTGAAGGGGAGCCGTATAACATTGCAGAAGACAGCTGTGGAGGAGAGATCAGTGTGGTTTACACCCCGAGATGGGCAAAAGACCCAAGATTGCTTTCTCTTTTTCCAGAAAGCTAGAAGTGCGTATGATTCCTAAGAAAGAGCAAGGCATGTGATGTGCAGACCTGAGGTAGGGAAACACTTTCTAAATGAAAATAGGGAGGCTGTTCCTCTGTGACCAATGGTTTCAAAGATTTACTGAGACGCATTAGTTGTGAAATACATAGTAACATAAAAACTTGCAGCTACCGTATTCATTCATCTCCAAGAAGCTTTCACAAAAGTTGCTCACACTGCAACTAGCTCCAACCCAGCTTTGGGAGGTAATCTTTCGAGCCCTCCAAATACCCAAAGTAAAGACTGTCTTTTTTTATTTTTTTCTATTAAACTGTGATAAACGTTTTTCAAGCATCATTCTTACCACCAGGCCTAGACATATAGAATCTGAGCTCAAATAACTGATAAAGCAACGATCAAGTGCATTACAGAAAAGAGAAGTCAGAAACTAGACTCGGGAACTAAATAAAGGCTTTCCCATATATTGTCTGTATGAGAAACTAATCCTGATTTTAATATTTAATGAAAAAAAAGGAATCATAAGAAAATATTTATAAATATATTGTTTTAAAATTTATTTTATTGTTTGAGAGACTATAAGAGAAAGAGAGAAGGAAGGCCCAGAGCAGTCTCTATAGTTGTACATCCAGTTGTGACACAGTTTCATTCTACACATGCATGTGGAGGTGAGTGGGGCAGAAACCAAACTGGGATCCTCCCACAGGGGAGGCAAGAACTTTTGCCAGAGAGCTCAGTAGTTCCCAGTTGTACCGCAGTTCAGCCTATGGGTTAGCACAGTACGGGGTAGGAATTTACTCCCCAGACCTCATGGTTGCAAGGCAAGCACACAACCTATTGAGCTACCACAGTATTTCTATAAATATATTTTTTAACTGAAATTAATGTACCAAACCGACTGTACTTCATAGGCCTGTAGGATTTCTTTGTTCTGTTTTGTTTTTCTCCATACAATATAAGGCTTTTCCAGTTTGGAGACAGAAAAATGTATTGTATATCTTTTAAAGTTCTTCTTAGGCCTGCCTACAACTTTACAATTTACTGATACACCCTAATTCAACCTGACCCATGCTTATACCCAGTCACAAACAAGGCAAGTATTAAAGTGTACCATCTTCCTGGCTTGAGCGTTGCCTGCTATAACAGAGAATATCAGTGACAAAGGCTTGCAGAAATCCCATAACCACAGTCACATGCCACACAGTTGGGGTAGATTTTATACTCCTTTGACAAGCTGGGGTTTTACAGTTTTCCCCAGCCACCCACCCAAAATGATAGGGCAAAATACTCAGTATTCCTTCTTTCCCACATCGTCTCTGTAGATATTGAATTCCTAAATGACAGTGACAACGTGACATGAAAAATAAATGGTGGTGACTCCAATTCCCTGCTGGCAGAAGCTGCATCAATAAAACCACTTAAGACATTCAGAATATATGTGGAGTTTTCCATGGGAGACTGCAGATCGATGAACACAGAGAACATGTCCTTGTCGCCCTGCTGTGGTGTCTTCTCTTCCCAGCCTGATGACACATCAATAAAGCTGTCTGTGTCCCCGTCTCCTGTTACAGACTATTAATGTCTCCTGGTATTAGTCTTGCTGGCAGGGCTCTCTGCACACCACCCTGCCACCCGGTCCAACCCTTGACTCCATAGAGACTTCTAGTGTCCTCAGCGGGGACACTTCAACTGGGACCAAAACTTCAACAAAGGGATCAACATTAAAAAAAATAATAAAAAAAAATTATAGCATTCCCATGGGCATTTGGTAATTTGCAGTATTTCTACAATCAAGCATTTTTGAGTTCTGTAATAATTTTTTTTTAATGATCTGTAACATAAATTATTGGCTTTTGTCTTACTTCAAACATTAATGCACAAAATCACAATTAAAAAACTTAAGTTCAGCAAATTAAGTAACTAATGAATCACTTTCTTTTTGTCTTTAATGGAACACTCTTCTACAGGTGAATGAAATAAGAACTTTGTGAAGAGACGCAAAATTTATTGTTCTTGCTACTCTATATTCATGTTCACATTTTTATATTTTTCCATCAAACATTTGCTAGAAACCTGATATGCACTGAATACTATGTGCTATGTGACTTCCCCCCTCCCCCGTCCCTTTTTATACGTTGAAGCTCTAATCTCCAATGTGTTATCATTTAGAGAAGGAGACTTTAGAAAGAAAATAGCTCATTAGGATGAATACCTCATGAACAGAATTAGTGCCCTATGAGAAGAGACATATGGGAAACATGGGAGAATAGAGTTCCATCTGCAAACCAGGAAATCAGGCTTTCACAGCCACTAAATCTCCTGGTGCCCTTGATCTTGGATTCCCTGCCTCCAGAGCTATGAGAAATTACCTTTGTTGTTTAAGCCTCACAGTCTACGGTATTTATTATAGCAGCTTAAGCAAAGACAATATATTAGTGAGAAGACACCTATGGGAACCATGAAAATATATCATGGCAAGTATCATTAATACAAGTGAGCCCAAAGTGTTTTGGAAGTGCAAAAAGAAACACCCAAGGCTTCCTAGCAGTACACAGGAGGCATTGGAGAAGATGTGGCATCAGAACTGGACTATGAATGATGGGTATTCTGTGAGAGGATGACAAAGTGGGTTCTATAGTGAGATGCATCAAGTAGAATGTAATGATACCTTCATGAAAATGCAAGCAGCGTGGTGTGGCAGGAGAAAGAGGGTGACAAAGTATCAAGCAGTGAAATAAAAATGATAAGGTTGTGTAGGACCTTATATCCAGGAAGAATCATCTTTCAATCTTTGTATCCATAGTTCCCATGTCTATCCTCACAAGAATCATCTGAGAAAGTATT
Organism: Craseonycteris thonglongyai; assembly: GCA_004027555.1. Classification (NCBI taxonomy): domain Eukaryota; kingdom Metazoa; phylum Chordata; class Mammalia; order Chiroptera; family Craseonycteridae; genus Craseonycteris; species Craseonycteris thonglongyai. The sequence goes on along the minus strand of PVKE010018376.1, from coordinate 5,966 downwards.
GTAAAGCTATAGATTCTTTTGCTGCATTGCTAGAGATTCAAATTAGTAGATGGAAGATGTAGTTTAGAAATGTATATTTTTAAGACATTCCAGAGATGATTAGGATGCTCATCAGCGTTGAACATCATCTAATAAAGAAACTCTGAAGGACTTAGAAGAAAAAAGATGATCTGATATATGTATAATCTGAGTTTTACTCTCATTAATCCTGTAGGTAGAATTATGAGCAAAATACCTAGTAGAGTAGAGGTTATAAACATGTGGCCCAGCAATTTGTTTTACAAGCAGCATGCAGAATTACTATACAGTGTGTGTATGTGTGTTTAATTAGTTACCTATACTACACAATCCACCAATTTTACATAATAAGCTGGATTTCCTACTTCCCTTGCAAAATTAGAAGACATGGCAACAATGACTGGAACTACGCACTTAAAATGTATCCCACTGGATGCACAACCCACATCACTATGACCTGTTTTCTTTTACTGCAACATGATTCACTCATCTACCCCTCCACTGAGTCACTGTAGAGATCTGAGCTTGCGATCAATGTGTAGAGGATATTGTATTTGAAGTGGGTAAGACTAGTCTATTCTGTTGTTTAATATTGCTGAATTTATAGTAATTCAAATAATGCCTGGTAATAAGGAGGTTCCCAATAAGTGTTTTTGATTGATTCAATAAAAGATGAGTTGCAATGAATAACAATGACATTCAGAGGTTCTGGCCAATGTCACACAGGTAGGAAACTTTTGAATTGGACTCCAGCTCAATGTGTTGACCTTTAGAATGTAGGAATTTCCATAGTCCAGTATTGGTTTCTTTTCACTGACGTGATTCCTCAGCCACATGGCTCATTTTTTTATATAGAACTGAAAGAAAATCCATTGTCATTTGTCAATTCCAATTCTAACCAAATCCTTTTATGCTTTATATTGTTCTCCTTTTTCACTGTACTTAAACAAATAGTGACTTTTTCAGACATGCAAATAAGTGTGTTGGTGATAAGTGAGGTTCATAGAAAAAACATAATAGAGTTTCAGATTATAAGGAGCCGTTTCATATTTGAAAGTCGCCCAACATGGTATTCCCTCCCCTGGCCTGCCTTAAATCTAGTCTAATGTTTTATCTGACAAGCTAAGAGGACTCTACCTAATTAGAAAATGTACCTACAATGCAAATAACTTTGGGATTTTAATGCAACCCTTACTTGACCCAATATGTTAATCAAATTAAATTAGATTTTTGGAAAAGACTTTGATTATTGATGAGATGACTTAGCATAGGTTAGCTAGACTACTTTTTCTCTGTGACATGTATTAGTCAATGGCATATCTGAATCTTACTCTTACCTCTTTCAACCTCCCACATCTTCCTGTTTGTCAATAAGTTCATTTCTCTTATGATGGTCTAAGGCAAGAATGACTAATATTTTGGCTTTTCTGGGCCACATGGGAAGAAGAAGAATTGTCTTGGGCCACATATAAAATACACTAACACTAATGATAGCTAATAAGCTATTTTTTAAAAAGTCACAAAAATAAATCTCATAATGTTTTAAGAAACTTTACAAATTTGTTTGGGCCACATTCAAAGCTGTCCTGGGCCACATGTGGCTCACAGGCTACGGGTTGAATAAGCTTGATCTAAGGCATTTAATTTTAAAGATCCAGTCTTCCTAAGGAGACTATAAATATGTATAATCCAGAGGTTAAAATATCTTTTATTTAGCATATCCTTACATTTAACAAGGGATTCAGGCAACTGCTCAGATTTACTTAGAGAATTGTCCTTCTTTATAATTTTTCCATAATTGGGTAACAGTTTTGCAAATTCTTTGAAAGACAATAGAAATTTATCCTAATTGTTCTTAGAACTATAGTTATGTACTGCTTAACAATGGGGATACTTTCTGAGAAATGCATTAGTAGGCAGTTTCCTTCTTGTGCAAACATCGTAAAGTGCACTCATACATACCTAGGTGGAATAGCCCTACTATACACCTAGGCTCTATGGTAGAGCCTATACCACAGGCTACAAACCTGTCCAGAATGTTCCTATACAAAACAATTTATGATTAAATCAGCACAAGAGTAAATGATGTGTGTGATCAAGAGATGATGGAAACACGAGATGTATGAGGCTGCTGCAGGTATAAATTAGTACATTTTTTTGTAAGTAGAAAGAGTAGCCTGTAAAATAATTATAAAAATATAGTATAGTAAATATGTAAACCAGTAGCATAGTAATTTGCTATTACCATTATTAAGTATCACATATTGTACATAATTGTATGTGCTCTACTTTTATGTGACTAGCTGCACGGTAGGTTAGTTCACACCAGTGTCACCACAAACACATCAGAGACACATCACACTACAACCGTTATGAGATATACAACATCACTAAGCAATAGGAATTTTTCAGCTCTATTATAATCTCATAGAACCAGATTTATATATGTGACCTGTCATTGATCGAAATGGCATTATGTATACATAATAGTATTTTACTTCCAGTACTGTGGAGCTAAATATTACAAACAAATAAATTAACCATTGTTATCTAGTAAGCTATTTCAATTTAGTAACAAAACCTCTGAATATACAGAGTCCTAGGGGTAAAGAGAAATCTGCATATAAATTTACACATAGGCCCACATACTCATATAGAGGTCACTGATTCGGTTGGCTGTGGCTTTCAGGTGGTTCTTTATACTAGTGAACATGAGGTCACTGTGTTAACATAAGTTTGCCACAGGTCTGTCCCAGTGCTGCTCTCAGGCTGCCCATTTTTCATGTTGCCTCCAATTCTGCCTACCTTTGCTAAGCCTAATCTGAGCAGCTTTTCGGAAAACTGGAACAAACTCAATGAAAGTCAGTTCCAAACACCAAGCCCTAAGTCTCGGCAGTCATCAGACAGCATCAGGAGTCACAGACTTGCGTCTGTTTCTGTTGCCAACTTCATTAAGAGCTTCTCATTGCATAGAAGCTAGAGAGATAGAGCTGCAAACCACTGAATTAAGGCAAATTGCAAGCAATGCTATTTTATTTTATTCATGCTAACTAATTTAGTAGTTTTGCGTCCCTTAACATTTCAATGCATGAATAAGAAGCCCCAGTGATCTGTGTTTGATGTAAATATGAAAATTCTGGCCATTTATCATTATAAGAAAAGTGTAAACCCTCAATAGTCAATGTTTATGACTAGGTAATATAGAAGAATGCTCAGGATATGTACAATATTACAGTAAGTGAAAAAACAAATAGGAAAGAATATATCTTATATAATTACAACTTTTAAAATATTAATAGAGAACATGCAAGAGGATACTTTAAAATATTAACTTGAGATGTGACATTAAGGTTATGAAGTGAACAGTGATTCATTTATACCCTCTTGGGACAAATTCTTATTGTACAGATATATTCTGTAAAAAATTGGAAAGTGGCAAATATAAAATTAAAAAATATGCAAAAGATGATCTTTTGTCAATAAAGTTATCTAATTTTTAACGTGACAAGTGTTAACTGAATAAATACAAGCACCATTACACCAGTTTAAAGATAAGTGATAGCCTCTTAAAGCATTTACTTAATATCCTAATAATTTTAAAAGATCATTTTTCAAGCAAATAATCGCCATACAATTAAATAAAAGCCAAAAAGGAAGATTATCTGCAAAGTGAGACATGTTGTCCATTAAAGGAAGAGAGACAAAATACAGAACAGACCCAGAGGGAGGTGTGACTATTTCCAATGGCATGCTAAATGCACATAAGATAGTATTCATATAAAGAAAGCAAAGTAAAGGACATCTAGAATCTTATAGTTTGACTTTGAGTCATTTAGAAATGCAGCATTCACTGACACCTTGGGGAATAAAACACAGAGGCTACAAGAAGGTTATTTCAGATTTATTTGAGATTATGTCAACCAACAGAGCTGAGGGATTGACAAAATAAAGGGCAAGATTTTTTTCCGTATCCAATTCTGACTCAATATGCATCACTAACACATAAAGACAGAGAAAAAACATGAAGGAAAATTGTTTATACATTTTCAGGTCTGTAACTAGTTTCAAGTGGGGGGAAATAAACATCATGAGGTCATCTGGTGTGTCTTCATAAATTATTTAAAATATTATTTATTATGCACAATCTCCAGTGCCCTTGGAAATCAAAATATACTTTATTTTGTTGAAAACCAAGCAGACCTGCCTGGCTGAGGGACACCTTACCTTAGTTATGTCAGGGTATTTTATTAACACACGTGAGGTTCCAAAATGGGATGATCCAATAGGGTGAATCTGAGTCAAGGTGTTGGAAGAGAGACAACTCAAGAGGCCCCATTTCAAAGCCAAGTAAATAGAGACAATAATGTATGTATGGAGAAGAAATGAAGTCAAAGACATAGATAAGATCAAATCATGACTCTGGGTGGTGAGTACACAATACAACACATAGGCGAGGTATTGTAGGATTGTACATCTGGAATCTATGTAATTTTTATTAACCAATGTCACCCCAATAAAGTTAAAAATAAAAGTAATAAAATAGATAAATAAAAAGAAGAAAATTAGATTAAGCATCTTCAAAGTGTCTTTCGCAAAAGTGTTCTAGTGGTTCTGCAAAGTGGTGGTGTTGCCTTAGTTTTTTCTTGAATGGTGAAGATATGACTGAGTCTGCCATTCATAATCATACTTTTAAATTTATTTTCTGGCTCATCAACACAGCCACATTCTTCTGATGAAGTAAGTGCTGTAACTTCTATTTTATAAGACAACATAGTTATCACTCACTACCTAAAGCCAGTTACAGTTATGTAGTAAGAGAATTTGATGTGCTGGCTCTCAGATCTGCCAATTGTCAGGTCAGAGTTTTTTTTCACTATATAGTTTGACCATTTCTCAGGAAGCATCTTTCTTCTATTCATTTGTATTGATGACGCCCCAGTTAGCTGGTTTGATTCACTAGTATTTTTAACTATCAAGCAAATGTCAGGAAAAATAAATAAAAAGGGCAGACCTTCTAGTGATCCCTAAGCAATTTTTTCCTTTACAATTTTACAGATTTGTCCAGATTAGTGTGTACTGCTGTCTACCTAAATACTGGCAACCAAAAATATTGTCACATATACCAGAAGAAAAAATAAATAAATAAAGGAAGGGAGAATGAGAAAGAAAAGAAGGAGGAGGACAAAAAGAAGGAAGAGAAGAAAGAGAAGAAACAGAGAAGGAAGCTTTAAAGATTTCATGGCACTCTGGAAAGTTCTAGTAGTTTGCAATGTTGTATATTCAATATGTTATTGACTCTACCTTGTGTGTTTAAATTTCTATGTTGAGAGTATTTAAAACCCTAAAGAGAGTTTTTATATTTATTCATAGATTCCTTCTTAAATAAATGATTGAAAGTATGGCAGAGATTGTGATTTCCACTTTACAAGGCACAAACTATGACACATGATTAAATGATTGTCCCTGTGACACCCAGGAAATCTGCAACAGAATGAGAATTGGAATATATTAACTCCTACCACTTTCATAATTTCATCCCTAGTGCTGTCATTCTGAATATATGACTCTTATCACTTAAGTCATAAACTTCTATTGAAAAAACAAACATGCTTCAAAAATCCTCCTGTCAAAAATGCCAAAGTTCAATGACAAGTAAAGATCTCAAAAATATTTATACCACGTATAATAGATAAGGGGGAAAAATCCAGAAAACAACAGCTCAATGGCAAAATAGACAAAGGATAAAACAGGCAGTTCAGTTCACAGAAAATAGAGATTCAAGGAGTTTAAAACCATATGGAGGGGAAAGCCGGGACGGCTCAGCGGGTTGAGCGCTCGCTTTGAGGCCATGAGGACCGAGGATCGAATCCCGGCTCCGGCCCAGGCAGGACCCACGTGCTGAACTGGGGAGTTCCCACAGTTCGGTTCTCTAGCTGTCTCTGTCTCTG
>PVKE010018375.1:0-29627 GCA_004027555.1 Craseonycteris thonglongyai | reverse complement strand
GCACAGAAGCTTTTTAGCTTGATAAGGTCCCATTTGTTTATTTGTGCTTTTACTTCCCTTGCCATTGAGGTCAGATTCATAAAGTCCTCCCTGAATCCCAGGTCTATAAGTTTAGTGCCAATGTTTTCTTCTATGCAATTTATTGTTTCCTTTCTTATTTGGAGGTCTTTAATCCATTTTGAGTTAATTTTGGTATATGCTGAGAGATCGCAGTTCACCTTCAGCCTTTTGCATGTGGCTTTCCAATTTTCCCAGCACCATTTACTGAAGAGGTTTTCTTTTCCCCACTGTATATTTTTCACTCCTTTATCAAAAATAATCTGTCCATAAATTTGTGGGTTTATTTCTGGGCTTTCAATTCTATTCCATTGGTCCGTGAATCTGTTTTTTTGTCAGTACCAAGCTGTTTTGATTACTGAGGCTTTGTAGTACAGATAAAAGTCAGGCAGTGAGATGCCCCCAGCTTTGTCCTTTTTTCTTAGGATAGCTTTTGCAATTTGTGGTCTTTTGTGGTTCCATACAAATTTGATGATTTTTTTTTTTATCTATTTCTTAAAAGAATGACTGTGAGATTTTGATGGGCATGGCATTGAATCTGTATATCGCTTTAGGGAGTATGGCCATTTTAACTGTGTTGATTCTTCCAAACCATGAACATGAAATGTCTTTCCATTTCTTTGTGTCTTCTTTAATTTCTTTTAGCAGTATCTGATAGTTTTCAGTGTATAAGTCCTTCACGTTCTTTGTTAGATTTATTCCTAGGTATTTCAGTTTTTTGTTTGCAATGGCAAAGGGAATGGATCTTCTCATCTCTCTTTCTGAAGTTTCACTGTTGGCATATAAACATGCAGTTGATTTTGGGACATTGATTTTGTAGCCTGCAACTTTACTGTATTTGTCTATTATTTGTAATAGATTTCTGATAGAGTCTTTAGAGTTTTCTATATACAGGATCATGTCATCTGCAAAGAGTGACAGTTTAACTTCTTCTCTCCCGATTCTAATACCTTTTATCCTTTCTCTTGTCTGATTGCTCTGCCTAGAACTTCTAGTACTATGTTGAACAGCAGTGGTGACAGGAGGCATCCCTGTCTTGTTCCTGATTTTAGGAAAATAGGCTTTAGCTTTTCCCCATTCAGTATAATATTTGCTGAGGGTTTGTCATATATGGCCTTAATTAAGTTGAGGTACTTTCCTTCAATTCCCAATTTATTCAGTGTTTTTATCATAAATGGGTGTTGTATCTTGTCAAATGCTTTTTCTGCATCGATTGAGATAATCATGTGGTTTTTATCCTTGGTTTGGTTTATGTGCTAGATTACATTGATTGATTTGCGTATGTTGAACCATCCTGGTGCCCCTGGGATGAATCCCACTTGGTCATGGTGAATAATCTTTTTAATGCATTGTTGTATTCTGTTAGCTAAAATTTTATTTAAGATTTTTGCATCAGTGTTTATCAGTGGGATTGGCCTATAGTTTTCGTTTTTGGTATTGTCTTTCCCAGGTTTTGGTATTCGGGTGATATTAGCTTCATAGAAAAAGTTGGGTAGTATTGCCACATCTTGAATTTTCTGAAGTAGTTTGAGGAGGATGGGAATTAATTCTTCTTTGAATGACTGGTAGAACTCTTTGGGAACCATCTGGTCCAGGTCTTTTGCCTTTGGGCAGGTTTTGAATAGTTGTTTCAAGTTCTATACTGTTGATTGGTCTATTCAGGTTATCCAAATCTTCTTGGTTCAGTTTAGGTAAACTATATGTTTCTAGAAATTTGTCCATTTTCTCTAGATTGTCAATTTTTGTGGTGCAATGTCTTTCATAATAATCTCTTATGACTGTTTGTATTTCTGCAGTATCAGTTGTGATCTTTCCCCTATCATCCCATATTCTGGAACTATGAGATTTTTCTCTTTGCTCTTTGGTGAGCCTAGCCAGTGGTTTGTCAATTTTATTGATTTTTTTCAAATGACCAGCTCTTTGTGGCATTGATTTTACCTATTGTTTTTCTGTTCTGAATTTCATTAAGTTCTGCTTTAATTTTTATTAATTCTTTTCTTCTGCTGGCTTTGGGGTACCTCTGTTCTTTTTTTTCTAGTTCTATAAGATGAGATGTGAAGGTGTTTACTTGTAGTTTTTCTTGTTTCTTGAAATAGTCCTGAAATGATATAACTTTCCCTCTTATTACAGCTTTTGCTGTGTCCCAGAAATTTTGGTACATCGTGTTTTCATTGTCATTTGTTTTTACAAATTTTTTTTTTTAAGATTTTATTTTATTGATTTTTGACAGAGAGAAACAGAGACAGACAGAGACAGAGAGAAGGTGGAGGGCCCAGAGCCGTCTCCATAGTTGACATTAGTTTTCCATATGGTTTCACTCCACAGGTGGGCACAGGGCTGCGCAGGTCAGGAACTGAGCCGGGAGCCTTCACATAGGTCCCGGCAAGAACTGAACTGGGGGCACACCCCAGTTCAGTATGTGGGTCCGCATGGGCTAGGGCTGGGATTCGATCCTTGGTCCCCAGGGCTCCAAACAAGCACTTAACCCACTGAGCCATCCCAGCTTTCCCAGTTTATACAAATTTTTAATCTCTTGTTTTATTTTCTTTTTGATCCAATCATTTTTTAACAGCAGATTGTTCAACCTCCATGTATATGTGGTTCTCTCTGCAACTGATCTTTTGCCATTGATCGCTAGTTTCAACACTTTGTGGTCTAAAAATACACTTGGTAATATTTGGATGCCTTTAAATTTGGCGAGGTTGGATTTAAGTCCCAGGATATGGTCTATCCTTGAAAATGTCCCATATGCACTAGAGTAAAATGTATAGCCCTGTGTTGCAGGATGGAATGACCTGTAAATATCAATTATGTTCATTTCCTATAATGTATCATTTAAAGCTGCAATTTCCTTATTTATTTCTGTTTTGATGATCTGTCCAATGTTGTCAGGGGGATGTTTAGATCCCGTACTATAATTGCATTTTTGTCAAATTCTCCTATTAGATCTGTTAGTAGTTGCTTTATAAATTTTGGTGCTTCCTGATTGGGGGCATATATATTGATGAGTGCCATGTTTTCTTGGTGTATTGTCTCTTTTATCAAGATGTAATGTCCATATTTATGTCTTACTATTTTTTTAATCCTGTTGTCTTTTTCATAAGAAATCAGCATGGCCACTCCTGCATTTCTCTGACTGCCATTTGCCTGGAGTATTGTTTTCCATCCTTTTACCCTGAGTCTATGTTTGTCTCTGTGGCTGAGGTGTGTCTCTTGTAGGCAGCACGTGGTTGGACTTTGTTTTTTAATCCAGTCTGCTACCCTGTGCCTCTTTATTGGTGAGTTCAGTCCATTTACACTCAGGGTGATGATTGATATATGAGGATATTCTGTATCCATTTCTTCTTTCCTTTTTATTTTTTGTTGTCCCAACTTTTCTTCATTTATTTTGATTTCTTGATTCAGGTTGAATAGCCTCCTTCAGTATTTCTTGGAGTGGCGGTTTTGAGCTGGAGAATTCCCTCAGCTTCTGTATATCTGAAAAGGCCTTAATTTCGCCTTCATCTCTGAAGGTTAATTTTGCTAGATAGCTAATTCTTGGCTAAAAATTTCTTTCTTTTAATATTTTGATAATTGGGCTCCATGCCCTTCTGGTTTGCAGAGTTTCTGCTGATAAGTCTGGTGACAGACTGATAGTTTTTCTTTGAAAGTTATATTTTGTTTTTCCCTGGAAGCCTTGAGGATTCTTTCTTTGTCTTTGGTTTTTTATCATTTTAGAACAATGTGCCTTGGAAAAGATCTGCTAGGGTCTAGGTAGTTAGGGCTCCTGTTTTCCTCTTGTATTTGGGGTTCTAGTTCTTTCCATAGGTTAGGAAAATTCTCATCCACTATTAGTTTTAGTAGACTCTGAGATTTCATCTCGCTTCCTTCTAGTACCCCTATTATTCTAATATTGTTCTTTCTGATGGAGTCAGAAAGTTCTTATAGGGCTCTTTCATTTCTCTTGATTCTCCTTTCCCTTTCTTCTTCCTTCTGTGACATTTCCATGTTTCTATCTTTGATATTACTAATTCTTTCTTCCAGCTGGTCAGCCCTGTTTGTTATGTTGGTCAATTATTTTTTCAGCTTTCCCATGATGCCTTTCATTTCGAGGAGTTCCTTTTGGTTCTGCTCTAACTTCTCAATTTTATTGGTAAAGTACTCACTTTGCTCAGAGAATTTCTTGTTGAGGTCATTTAACTGTGTCTGAGTACTTTGCCAGCATTGAGTGAGGTCTCTGAATGTCTTGAGTATTGCAACCCTGAGTTCTGTTTCACTTAGGTTTGATTTCAAGTGTTCAAGCTCCTTTTATAAAGAATGTCCATGATCTTCTGGAGGGGCTTTGGGTTCTGAGGTGTGCATTATATTTGATGTGAGTTTTTTTTTGCTTTGCGCATGAGTATGTTTTCCCTCTAGGGTTTTCCCCATCAGATTGGCTTCTCTTTATTTTTTCTTATGAGCTCAGTTGTGGGAGGAGGAGATTTTGGGAGAGGGTTGGGGGAAGCAGTCAGTTTCTGTGTCCTGGGTTGCTCTTCAGGTTGCTTTCTTAGCTGTTAGAAGGAGGGGTAGTGAAGGTGTGAGCCAAGGGTGAGGGCATGTGAGTAGGAGCTAGGACGAGCCTGAGACACAATAGCAGATTCCTCTTTCAGCAGGGGCGCTGGTGGTTCAGTGTTGGCAGGGCACAGCAGCTCGGATCTTTCTCCCCTCTGATTGGCAGCTTTTGCTTTAATCGTGTATGTGAGTTGGCCCGCCAGGTGGTGGCGCTGTGGCGGTGTGGGCGGGAGCTTGGTGGAGGCCCAGTCAGTGCGCGGGCCGGGGTGCAGCTGCGGCCAGGTCTGTGGTGCGTCGAAAGCCTGGCGTGGGCGCAGGTCATGACCCTAAGACCTTCACTCCTGCTGCCCTCACTCCGAGAGCCCTGTCTTCAAATGGTGCTCCCTCACAGTCAACTCTAGGAGCTCAGCTGTAGCTCCTCTGTAAATCTGGGGTGCCAAGCTGCTGTGGGCTGGTGCCCTGCTCTCTCCCCGCCCACCCTGGAAGTGCAGCTGCCCTGCTCCACAGTCCCTGTCCCACCTCAGGCTCCATGATCTGATTAGGGCACTGAGTGCTACCCCTTGAGTTCGGATGTTAAATTGTCCACAATCTTGTGGGGCTTCCACTCTCCTTAGGTCTTGGCTTCCAGCCCTCCCTTGATCTAGCTCCACTTTGACCGTAGTCCCCCAATCCCCATTTGTTTTTGCCAACCCTGGGCCATGCTCTGTGTCCCTATCCCTAAACTGCTTCTTCCCCTTCTCTCTCCCGCTCTCCCCTTTTTCCTCTAACCTTTGGGTGTTGTTCTGCATTGTGTCATTCTCTCAGTTGAGGGTGCTTCTCAGGGTTTCCCCTGTGGATTCCCCTTTGTTCATAAGTACCTTCCCAGGTAAGTATTGGGGTTGCCCTCTCATGCCTCCATCTTTTCTCCTCTCATCAGTTATTTTAGGTTGATTGTGTTTGTAACTGTTTCTCCCTATCTCTCTCTATATATATATTTTTATGTGTCCCAGTTCTAAGTTCCTTTTCAGTAGTTATCATGAACTTTATGTAAAATAAAGTTTCCTATATACAGTGATTTCTTTCCTTAAGGATGTTTCTTATCTTCATTCTCTTTGGAAGTTTCATCCTTTACTTCCTTTTATGGAAGTTGTTTTATGTTTTTGTTGTTTCAGTTTATACCTATTCGTTTTTACTTTGTGTTTTAGGTTCAATTGCCTTCTTCAGTATTTCTTGAAATGCTGACCTTGTGCTGGAGAATTCCTTCAGTTTCTGTATGCATGAAGAGGTCTTTATTTCTCCTTAATATCAAAAGGATAACTTTGCTGGGTAGATGATTCTTGGCTGGTAATTTCTCTACTTCAATATTTTGAATACTTGTATCCACTCCCTTCTGGCTTGTAGAGTTTCTGTTATGAAATCTGATGATAGTCTGAAGGGCCTTTCTTTATAGTTTACTGTGTTCTTTTTTCTCACTGCCTTGAGGATTCTTTCTGTCTTTGACCTTTGACATCTTCAGTATAATATGCTATTGGAGAGGGTCTGCTAGGATTTAAGTATCTAGAGGTCCTGAGTCCTTTTTCAATTTGAGGTTCCAGTTCTTGCCATAGATTTGGAAAGTTCTCGTCTACTATTCGAGCAAATTCCCTGTGCCCATCTCATCTTCTGCTCAATCCAGAATACCTATTATTTCTATGTTATTCTTTCTAATGGAGTCAGATGGTTATTGTAGATATCTTTTATTTCTTTTAGCTCTTAGGTCTCTCTGTTCTTTTTTCTGTGGCATTTCCAAATTTCTGTTCTTGATTTCACTAATTGTTTCTGCCATCTGATTGGTTCTGCTTTCTATGCTACCCCTTTCATTTTTTTTTCATTGTGTTGTTTATCTTCATAATTTCTATTTGCTTTTTTTTATAGATTCAATTTCCTTTCTGAGATTACTTAGCTCCCTCCATGTACTCCACCAATTTTCTTTGATCTTGAATGTTTTCAGAATTGCAGTCTTGAATTCTGTATCATTTCATTCATATGTTTCCATATCTTCAAGTTTCTTTTCTGGAAATTTTTATTTCTGAGCACCTTTGGTCACTAGGGTACTCATTGCTGTTGGGGCATTTATCTTACTGGACATAAGAACCTGTCCCATGGTAGGTGTGAAGAAATCTTTCTTTTACTTTCTAACTGGTGTTGTTGCAATGTCTCATAATATTACTCTCTCATTTATTTGGTTTTCTCACAGTTGGAGACTTCCTATAAGGTGGGCTTCTCTTTGACTTAGTTGCCTTGTTCTCCATACACTTCCGTTTTGGGAAGATACAGTGGGAAATGATATTCTATGCCTCAGAGATGCCACTACAGTCAGAAGCTGCCACGCCTGTGCTTCACAGTTTTCCTGGATTTCTCTGCTGGCTTTAGCAGGAAGAGTGGGGGTGGGGTTTGTTGGGAAAGGTGTAGGTCTGATCACATCACAGGGTAATGATGGCTTCCTGACAGAAGCTCACTGAAGGTAGGCTCCAGGCGAAGCATGCAAGGCAAGCTTTGGGAGAGAACAAGGGAAAGCAGCCAGGCTCTGTGTCCAAGGCCACCCAGTGCTCTGGCTGGGGTCCCACATCATCGAGGGTCACTCTGCACTTCAGCTCTCAGCACAGTCCCACTGCCAGCACTTCAGCCACCTGAACATCTACTTCCTACTCCAGTTGCTGGCCATATGCTCCACAGGCCCCTTGTTCTAGCTGCCCAACCCACACTCTGGCAGCCAGACCCACACTCTGGTCACCTGTGCCGATCTCCAGCTGCTGCTGATGCCTCGATCTGACCTCCTGCACCACACTTTGGCTGCCCTCACCATGCTATGGTGGCTCTCTTCTTTCCCACTGCAGTGTCTTGCTATAGCCAGTCATGCCCGCTTCTGCCATCTACCCCACATTCTGGCTGCCCATGCCTCGCCTTTGTCCATTCTAGGCCTCAAGCCCACCCAGAGTTGCTCTACACCTTGACCCACACTCCCACACTCTCACCTCAGCCTCTCTACTGGTCTTGGGTCAGCCTCTGGGTCAGTGACTGGGTAGGTCTCTGGGTCCCACTCCAGGACATGTCTCCACACAGCTCCCTTTCTTTCTCTCACGCTCTCCTTTTCTCTAGCTATAGGTATTTTCTTGCGATGAGTGGGTCTCTTAGTTGAAGCTATGTGTTACTTAGGAATTCTGTTTGGATCTTAGTTGTTTAACTTGTTGTTCTTTCCAGGAAAGAGTTCACGAGCTTCTCTCACACTGCCATCTTGATGATGTCTCTATTTCATCAAATTTCAATGCTTCTGCCTTTTTTTCCTACTTCATCCAATTTCAGTGCTTCTGTCTATTTCTATTTGCCCACCTAAATTTAATTCCTTCTTGTATTTACAAATTTCTTTCCTCCTACTCTTCAACATACTTTTGCCTTAGACATTCAAGGTTGTTTGTCCACAATTTCACCAGTGTCCTGTGTATTCCTACTTGCGAACATTCATTGTTTGGGTTTCCCTCACCTGGATTCACTCTTACCTCTTCCTCTCTAACCCCCACCTCCCCAATACCCACCAGATCTGAGCAAATTCTCACCACTCTTCAAAATCCATACCAAACTCACCACATTAATGAATCTTAATTATACAAAACCCTCCCATATTTCATTTTTATGACTGTACCTTCTCAACTAGACTCTAAACTCCTAATGGTTATGGTTCATGCCTTATTCTCCATTTATATAAAATACTTGACTAGCAAAGAGATTTTAAATAAGGAGTAGTAGAAGATCGGAGTGCAAGGAAAACTGGATCCAAATAATGAAAAAACTTGAATGCCAGTTTAAAAAATTGATGTTAGAAATAAGATCTTATTCCCCCATGTCAGTCAGAGGACAGGCAAGCCTTTCTAAAAAGCACCTTCTTCTCCATAGATAGTTCATCTTTATTAGTGAATGGTTACCAATCCCTCGTTATACAGAGAAATAAAGAAAAAATTTAGGAAAGACCTCCTTTGATCTTCAGCATCTTGATTTCCGTGTTCTACAGAGTTTTCTGAAGATGATTGTGTGTGTTAGGTGAGTGGTTAACTAAATACCCTGCACTCAATTCCTCCTGTCTCTGTTATTGGTAAAGATTGAGTCTGGTGGTCTTCATGAGATTTCAAAGGAGCTGTGTTTCCCTCAGTTTGGAAAGGACTGAAATGGCTCACAACACTACTTTAAACTGTACTGGGTAGAGGAACTATCCAGAAGCATACGGAAGAAATGATAAAAAAATAAAAATAAAAATTTAGTATTCCATTTATAGAATCTTTTGTTTCATAAACTATTTTCTCAAGAGTCAAAAATTAAGAACATAATTTAATAAAAATTTTAAAAACTTTGAAGGTAATTTTTTTTTTTTTTTTGGTAAAATCTCTCTTTTACATGGAGCAATGCAGTAAATCAACAATTGCAACTTCAAACTCAGAGAACTTAAATGAGCAGAAACTAAAGGAATGTGTTTAGCCATGATCTGGTTTTTGCATTCAAATATTTAGGCTGGAAGAGTAATATTTCATTTTTCCTCTGAAATGTGGCATTTCTTTGCCTGGACTAGCTTAATAACAATGTCAGAAAGTAGTCTATCCATATTATTCATGGGTCCTGTAATTACAAGTTTTCCTACTCACTACAATTTATTTGTAACCCAAAAATCAATATTCATAGCACTTTTGCAGTCATTCACTGACATGGACAAAATCGTGAAAATTTGAGATGCACACATTCTCAACTGAAGCTGAATGAGATGACGCTCTGCTCTTTTGTCCAACTCTTACACAACAACAACAACATTTTTAAAACTTTTTTTGTGGTCTATCTCATGCCATGTTTTTTCATTTTTTTGTACATTTTGTTGGCTATTTAGAGTTTTTTAAATGTTCCCCAAGTGCAGTGCTGTCTAGAGTTCCTGAGTGAAGAAGGCTGTGAGGTTTTTATGGAGAAAATATGTGTGTTAGATAAGTTTTATTCAGTTATAACTTATAGTGCTTTTGGTCATGAGTTCAATGGTAAGAATCAATAACACATTATAAAGAAGATATCTTGAAACAGAAAGACATATCAAACAAAGTTATGTATTGATTGATTAACAAAAATGTGATCAGAGAGACTCTCAGGAACTTTATCCCATGTTTCCTCTAGGAGCAATGATTCAGCATTCACTAATTCAGTGTCTGTGATAACTTCGCAGCACTTAGTAACTACTGCAAATAAAAAAAATTAACTGTATACGGATTAAAATATATCATAATTTTTTATTCCCTTTGATCAGGACTAAGCACTTGGAAAACTATTAGTCCACACAAAATGTAATGCACTTTCTAAGCTTCAGCTTTGATGTCAGATGTATTTGGAGCTAAAACTCATTGTTCAACTATCAACTGAGTTACTACACAAATCACTTTACCTATTTAAGACTACATTTCAATGGTGTTAAGGGAATTAAATAGAATAATGAGCGTAGAACCTAGCACAGTTAACGTATGGTAAGCACTTGACGTATTTTTACTCTCGATTATCCCACTTTATCTTTGAATAGTGCAATCTCCACTTTACTGGCTCATAAAATGGAATAATGGAATGAAAATGACTATCTGTTGACAATATTCTTCACTCGGCAGAAGGTCCCACAGGGTCCTACTTACAGAGAATTGCACATTAAGAGCCACACAGAAACTGGAGTCCCAATTACAAATCCTGCGCTTATAGTTTTAACATGTTCCTAGGCAATTTTGTCCAAAAGATGGCCTTATATAACACTTACTACACTCCAGGCATTGTTCTAAACTCTACATACATTTAGCTCATTTAAACACAGACAGCAATAAAATGGTCCTACTGTTAACACCCAATCACAAGGACAGAGTCCTGAAAATTGTTCAATCTGCTCAATCTGTCTTGAAGTTTATATTTAAACATTATATTTCAACCTACACAAAGTTCACAGTGCTGGAGACTCAAGAGTCACATCTCCAGACTATTCAGCTGGTCCCCGTGCTCTCCTCAGTGGGGAGCATGAGTCTTGAGCTCCCAGAAACCACCACCTGGCCATGCCTTTCAAAATGAGAAAGCACTCATCTCTGAGACTTTGTCTCTCAGATGGGCAGTCATGCCCAGACAAGTCCAAATCCACTGCTGGGTGAGGAGATAAAAATGGACTTCATCAGATTTCACTGATGAAGAGGGTAAGGGGCAGAAATTCTTACAGTGTTTTGGCCTCAAATAACAGCATTTAAAAATTAATTATACCTTTTTCACTGAGAAAATTAGCTTCCAGTTAACATTTCTCCTTTACTTCCTTATTCTAAAAGAACAAATGATTCCTTCCCAGCTTTGAGTTATGTTTTTAAGGTATCTCTTCTCTTCCCTTACCTCTATAGTGGGTATAGATAAGAAAGGGGAGGAAAATTCATTCCATCTTACTTGCTTTTCAGGAAGTTGCCATACTTTCATTTCTAAAAATCTTGCTTTCTTCTCTCTTACCTGGAACAATGAAGTCTCATCTCCTATTTGAAGAAAAAAAAGACAGTAAGTAGTCCCTGAAAATAAGGAGAAGTACACTTACAGTCCCAGAATCTCTACTGAGTGAACACTGCTGAGCTTATTAATCATGAGAGCTTATTTTCCAAAGAACATCAGAGCACATCTGGAAATTAAATAAAAATAATAGGAGGGTTCAAATCAACTGACATTTTCCAGAGAATTCCTCAAGACAATTAATAAGATGCTGCCCACAGAGGCACGCAGAAACTTTGATTCTGTTCTGACTAAACAAGCCTTAAAAAAAAATAAGTATCAAAATTCACCTCAAATAGTTTGGTTTTTATTAACTGCCCTCTCTTGAGAGGCTCCACATAGAACTGAAATCTGCCTTCTTTGTACTTGTTTCGTTTGATTTGTTTTTGTCCAAACTGAATGCATGAGTGGCTATTTCTAAGTGGTCTTTTTGACACTACATAATTCTGACAGCCAAGTTACTCCGAGCCCTAAAGAAGGAGCTATTTGCTGTGGGAGGCAAGAAGGTGGAGACCACATCTCTCCCGAGAAATACTTTGATTAGGTGACTCTCACCGAAGAGCCAAGGTCAAAATTAACTCTGGATTAGTCTCTCCCATGACAAGAGGGAGGCATTCATTTGGAGAAGATCTTCTTTGTAAGCAAGATGGTTGTTAGACAGTGTAAAGGAAGTGACTTCAACTTTGTCCTTATCTGTGAAAAGCAGTGATTACTCCTTGTGGTTTGATACAGCCAGCTTGTCAAGAATCATGGAGTTGGGCCAAATGGAGTCAAGAGTAGAGAAAGAGCCAAGTCTTTATAGCTCTCTCCCCTTCCTTATTCTTCCCATGATGTTTCTGCCCACTCTCCTACCCCTTCAGGTACCTAGAAACCTCTAGCAAGTTTCCAAATGTTCTGAGTACACTTTGAGCAGCGTAACTTGGGTATTATGAGTTGCATCCTGTACTTCAAAATTTATATGATAAAATCTTAACACCCAGTATCTCAAAGTGTGACCTAATTTTGGAGATAGGGCGTTTATAGAGGTAACCAAGTTAAAACGAGGTCATTAGGGTGGGTCCTAATCCAATAAGACCAATGTCCTTATAAAAAGGGGAAATTTAGAAACAGACATGTGTACGGGGAGAAAATCATGTAAATATGAAGACAGCCATCAACAAGACAAAGAAGCCTGGAACAGATTCTCTCTCACAATCCTCAGAAGGAACCAAACATGTCAGCATCTTGATCTCAGACATCCAGCCTCTAGAAGTGGGAGGCAATATATTTCTGTTATTGAAGCCACCCAATCTGTGGTACATTATTATGGCAGATCTAGCAAACTAATCCATTGGGCTACAGGGGTCTCTAAACTTTTCAGCCCGGGGGCCACATTAACTATCAAATAGCAGTTTGGGGGCTGACTACACACTCAAGGTCCAAATAAAAACGAATCAAAACATAGATGTTGTTTTTAATTATTTATTTAATATTATTTTATTCAGATAAAAAGGTCTCCATGGGCCGGATGAGAGGGACTCGCGGGCCGCATCCGGCCCACGGGCCGTAGTTTGGAGACCCCTGGGCTACACAGTTCCACTTGTCAAGATCTCTAAGATTTATATAGTCATTTTGTTCTTAATTTTAAAGCCAAGTAAATATGCTGTGTGAATAATACATATAGGTTGCCCAGTGATTGTCCTTTGCATTCCATTCTAGATTTAACTCTCATCTCTTCTCACTCTATTCTAGCTGTACTGTTATACTAATTTCCTAGAGGGAAACATGTTCTCTAACCCTAGAACCTTTGCCCATACTGATCTCTTTTTCTTAAAATCCCCCATATCTGCCAAGTTCAGGCCCGCTAACACTAATAGTTTAGTCCTGTCTGACTTGCCACATCTTTGGGAAGGCCTTCCCTGAACTCTGCCAAAATCGAGTTAAACGTCTTTCCACTGTGACCCCACAGCAGCACCCTATGCCCACTTCTCTTCTGTCAGCAAACAGATTCTTCAGTGATCGCCTCATTTCTAGATCTTTCGATGACTAGACTGGGAGGGGCTATTTCACGTTCAAGCTCCTATTCACAGCACCAGGCTCAGTGGGAATCACAACATTCATTTTCACACATTACAATATTGCACCAAAAATGTTTTGTTTTTCTGAATTTTTTTTATCAGTAGATTTGAAACTACTATTTGGAAGATCTCACATTTTCTTTAACATTCAAAGTGGTTCTCATCCTCAAAAGTTTGGAAACCCTTGCTCTAATCCAGAGGTCCCACGAAGTGGCCCAAGGGCCTAATCCAGGCAGCAGATGGGACGGCTTGGCCAGCCCAGAGATCCAGATGTCTCTGGATGTGGACACAATTCCCCAAGGAGGTGCTCTCTGCAGGCACCAGGGCTCCGTGTTCCCACTCTCTGGCATTCACCTCTTTTCTCATTAGTGTTTCCTGCCTGGACCCTGAGGCATTGATTCCTTGAAAACATCCCCCCACCCCCACTTTCCCCCCTAGTCTTCATCAAAATTTACTTCCTGATATCCCCCGTCAAACTTGTTAATCTAATTCAAAACAAAGATTTAATGGGTTTTCTCTTTCAGAGAAAACCTGTATTTTACCGAGAACTTGGGGGGTGGGGAGTGGTGTATATGCAGGCAATTTTTTTTTCTTCTATAATTCTGTGGAACAAAACACTCAAAGGAAAGTAATCAGTTACTTCCTTAGAGTTTCCCTTGTCTTACAGAAACTATATAAGGCCTGAAAACAAATTCATTTTGATCAGCTTTTGTTTCCCTTTCTGGACCCTGCCAGAGACACTAGCAGGCAAAGTAACAGCTAAATCAGGGTAAGGTATAGAACTGGATGGGGTGAAAAGAACCACAGAATCCTTACGTAGTATTGTTACTCTCTAGGCAACAGAATATTTAATCACTGAAGGTGAAGTATAAAATGTTGTTTTATGAATTCTCTTATCTCTTTAAACAACTTCAGAAAGGGAAACAATAGTTTCACCTTAGAATATATCCAGATTGCTCTGGATTCACACTATGGCAGGTCAAATAGAAATGCTTAGTGTATTTATTTTGGAGAGTGAGGAAGGAAGGGAGAGAGAGAGAGAGATGAGAGAGAGAGAGAGAGAGAGAGAGAGAGAGAGAGAGAGAGAGAGAGAGAGAGAGAGAGAGAGAGAGAGAGTTATGTGGCTCAGGCTGACAACCAGCACAGAATAATGTACCTTTCCAAGTGGAGACAAAGTCCCTGCAAAAAGACTCCTCTCTTGAGTTCCGCTACCCACACTCAACCTCCTAGCATATGAACTTCCCAGCAGGATATCTGTTGTGGCCTTGGGAAGCACTGGTTCATATGCTACATGTGTCTTCTCTTCTGGTCCCTCCTAGGATTCTGTTTTCAAGGCTGACACGCTTCTATGCGTAGTTACCCTTTCTTTCCTCCCCATTTGCCAGTTTTTAGTCCAATATGCCAATTGTCTTGCACTTCCATGACTTCAGACCTTAAACATTTTAACCAACTGCGGAGAATTCCGTAACGCCCTTTCTGAAAAACTCAGACTATAATCTCCTCCCTTCTCCCAACCAGCTCACAGGGGCAGTGATTTCCTCAAAGAATTCCGACAAATTAGCTAGGCATGACTCCCCTTCCTGAAATGATGTTAGCTGTCTTTAATCAAGCTTGCTTTCCAACTGTTCCTGATTTGATACCTTAAAGTAGTTACAGAATCCTTCTCCCTAACTGAAGCTTATCTTCTTATTCCCAGAATACCCACAAATACTGATAATATTTCATGGAGGGGATGTGGGCGATGAAGAGGGAAATAATTTATTAATTTTTTTCACTTGAATAAGTTACTCTTTTCATAGACAGAGACTTTTTCTTTAGCCCAAAGATAAGTGTTTAAAATCAGAATCCCACAGAGAGGCATCTCAAAATCAGTCTTGGTGCTTTAAAAGCATTAGTACTTCCTGCACACATTCAAACAAATGTTTAAAGTAAGACCACCTTAATTATTTGATACCAATGGTGTGAATTTCCTATGCTAAAGGCTGGCATTTACTTGGTGTTTGCAGTGCCAAATGTCAACTTTTGAAGTCAAGAGGTTAAATTATAAATATGGGCGATTAGATAGATAGCTGTAAAATATTTGCCTAAAGGCTTTGATAGTTTAAAACTTTCCATTATATGTATATACAGATATGTATATTCTTGGAGCTGTGTATAATTTAAGATACATATGTATCTCCACAACACCTCATGTGTGGTCATGATATCCATCACATAAACTTCTGCATTTTCCAAACCCTGGGATACAATTTCAAACCCTATATAAACTGACTTTATGCTGCACAGATGCACCACATGGGCCCTACCACGTGGATGGCATCATTAGTTCCACACAGTCTGATTCACCGTCCAAACCCAGGAGAGGTTCTCCAGGAAAAGATGTTTTAGGACCAGGTTTCCAACTTGAAATTCTCCCTGGGAATTTCCAGCATAACTCTGATACTTCAAGAGAAAAAAGTGAAGGACTGAAAACCAGAACCAAAACCAAACCAAAGGAGAAGCATTAAGAAGTTATGTGATGAAGTGGGAGGCTGTAAAGTTTTTATTACGACTTGTTTGGAAAGAGCTTGCTTAACAAATGCAGTCATCTTCTATTCAAATGCAAAACAATAAAAAAATTTATAGTCCACTGTCACATGCCATAATGTGTATGGAATCATTAATTCCAATCAGATCTTAGAAAAGAACATTTTGTTTGCTCTTCTAGGAAAGTTTGCCCTTTACAAAAGAAACAGAAAAAAAAAAAAAGATGTGAAGGAAGAAAGAAACTTCTACAGATTTATGGGGATGAGAAATTGTCTGGAAATTATATCAACTGAGGAATGAATGTAGGAAGGGAAGCTATCCCTTTACCTGGGAAAGAGAACACTAGTGAGGGAAATGAGAACTGTCTTCACATATTTTAAGGACAATTTTGTAGAAGAGTTATTAATTTTGGACCTGGGATGTGAAGTTTTAGAACCAATCGGTAAAAGTTGGGATGAAAAGAGGAAGGTAGATTTGACTCAATAAAGAACCTTCTGACATGATAGTGTTTCACAGACAAATGTTCTGCCTTGGGAATTATTGAGTTGCCATGTCTAGAAGATCAAGCAGAGGCTCAGGGTGCATCAGATAGGGGTGTCATATGTGGAGGGGACTCCTGCAGCAGGTGGACCTTGGGCGAGTTGACCTGTATGGTAATTCCCATATCTCAGTGTCTCTGATTCTAAGATTTGCTTATAATTTCCAAATTGGCAGTTGGGGACATTTCATATCCCTTGTAAATTTGAGCATGTATCAGAATAGAATTTTTATCAGAAAAAAAAAAAGAAAGCTAAAAAGTATAAATTCATTTTTATTGTTTAGGGCTCCCTATCAAAAAGGGTGGGAGTTTTTGTTTGTTTGTTTTGTTTTGTTTTTAAAGTAGGAAATGTCAGAAGTAAAGCCTCTTTCTTTTTTTTAATCTCAAAATTGGAGCACAGAGTTTTTCTACTTTTTCTTCATAACCCTTTGTCAAACGTTTTTAGGTTGGGAATCATAGTACTGTATATTGAAAGGCGGTGGGGAGATTCCAAAAGATGTAAAGAAATGAGAGGTGTAAATTTCTGAACAGAAGTTTGATATAAAATATATTAGTAGATGCCTTCAGTATTGCCACTCTGATTCCCCCCTTTTTCCCCTCAAATCACACATTGCCAAAGGTCCCCTTTCCTTCGATCCCCTTCTTTATTTTCACTTCCTGAGTCCTCGTAGGTTCTAATCTTGCCTCCCATAGTGTATTTTCCTTCTGGGGTAAAACAAAGGAAAGCTATTCCATTACCTATCTCCTTAATAGGTGAGACCAAACAGGATCTTATCAGGAATAGGGATAAAAAAAAGTCAGAGAATTGCAAGCTAGTCTCATGATCTTACCCCTTGTTTATCCTTAAACTTGCCAAAATTTGCCCAGGAACAGACTTCCTGTTCCATCATTTTAAATTATTCTCTTTTTCTTCTACTTTCTTGCCAAACTTATTTCATAATATGAGAGACTCTGAGATGGAAGAGGGCAAGGTAATAAGCCCAGGATGAATTTTATCCTTATTAAGTACCTTTCATTCCTCGGAATCCCCAAAGGCCTGACAATCTATATTTCATGCCCTCTACCTGACCACAGAAAGTTGGACTGTGCTGGGAAGGGAATGCATAATAAAAGCAGAGGTAAACTCTATTCAAGTCTGATCATCGCTTCCGTTATGCATTAGCATTTCCATGACACTCTATATTGGTCAATGTTATATTACTCAGTCTAGACAGGAGGGAAAGGGTCTTCCTGTAGATGGTATTTCCACGCATTTTCCTCTCTTTATTTACCTTGCTTCTTGGGTTCCCTTTTGGGGTACTAAATTTTCCCTCTCACACAGAATTCTTCTGATTTAATTTTTTAAGAATTCATTACAGATTTGTAGTTGCCAGAAGCAGGGGGTGAAGTGGGTGAAGAGGGTCGAAAGGTACAAACTTCCAGTTATAAAATAAATCACTGTAATGTAATGTATAGTGTGGTTGTGGTAGTTAACAATACTGTGTTGCATATTGGAAGTTGCTGAGAGAGTAGATCTTAAAAGTTCTCATCGAAAGAAAAAAAGTATAACTGTGTGGTGACAGATGTTAATGAGACTCATTGTGGTGATCATTTTGCAATATATACAAATATTGAATCATTATGTTGTACATCTGAAACTAATATAATGTTACACATCAATTATATCTCAATTAAAAAAAAACACAACAAACCCATTTCAGGAAGTTCTATGAGGAAAGAGTACCTACTTCACAAAACGCAAAAGAAACACAGAGTGGTGATTTCTTTTTGTTTTTCATTAAATAGAAATATGTTATGAAATAAAATATTAAATGTGAATAACACATGATCCCGCCTTAAAGGAAAAGGTATCTCATTCACCAAGCAGAAGAAAGAGGGATGTAGTAACTACACGAGTCTACCGCTGTCCGTGAAAACATTAAAATAGCTGATACAGACTGTGTGCTTAGTAGGTATCACCTGTTTTACATTTAATACCTCATTTATTTCCCACACCAACCTCATGTGATATTCAATTATTTTCATCACGAAAGAGAAAAATGAAGCTTAGAGAGCTTAAGCAAGTCTTATGCGAGGTCATGCCAATTCTTTAAGGAATTTGAACCGAAGTATTCTGACTCCAGAATCCATTCTTTGAACCATTATTTTCCATCCTGACTCCATTTTAAGGAGACCCTTCTAACTGCTTCAATCTCTCTTTTGGGTTAACGCACTCCTTTCTCTGGTTATGACTTTGGAGGGTGGACCTTCGAGCACGTGGAATTTTCCATTATTGTTTAACTCCTGGCCAGCGGAATTTTTATTCAGGTTTCATTCCTTTTTCACTGTTCTTTCCAGTTCCTTCTTCTGTAAAGAGTCTATGCTTGAACTTGGGGCCGGGCGTGGGGGTGAGGGTGGTGGGCAGAAAGCAGCGCAAGCATTTGCTTCTCACTGAAAGGGCAGCTGTCCGCTGAGTTCACACAGTAACTTGAGTAGGTGTGTTACTTAATACGCCATGAGAAAATGCCCACTCCGAGAGTCTAAACTTGTGGACTTAATAGGCCTCCCGCGGCTGCTCTGCTGCTTTCCAAAGGCCCGCTGAACTGCTGCCTCTGCGAGCCGGACCTTCTGCCAGAGACTCAGGGTAACTGTGGTTGTTGGTCTGTGGGGAGAGGTGACAGGTGGCCGCTCTGCAATTGTGGGATGCTCAAATTGTCATTACAATATTACTTTCTAATGGGAGAATAGACACTAGGTAGTGGAGGGTTGGGGGAGGCACCCTAACGTTTGGGTGTGTCTCTGGAGAGGTCATGCTGGCTCGCCACTTGTTTTGCACACTTAGCGACCTAGATCCTCTAAAGACGCATTCTGGGAAGATCTGGGCATGAGGGCACAGTAGCGACTGTGGAGCTGTGGGTTTGCCAAGTTTGCTTCACCGGGACCCCTCCTCACCAACGTCCAGGACGTGGCTCCGTGAAGAGCACAACCTTTACAAAGGCTGCTGCCCTCTTAACCTTTTCTTAAGAATAACAAGGAACTGCTACAAATGGTGCAAGACACGACAATTCGGAGGGCGGAAGGCCTTCTTATTTTTGATGCAAGGCGTAACAAACCTCATCGAATGACTGAGAGCTTCGTGCAACTCACCAGCTGCACTTGTCACCATTGTGGAAGTTCCTCAGCCCATTGGAAGCATTGCTTCATAAACTTTAAGAGTCCAAACAAACTTTTGGCAAAATCCATCTCTTCCTAGAGACAGTACATGGGTTGTTTTTAGGAATAATTTTTTTTTAAGTGAGAGATGTTTTGATAATACAATTAAAACATGTCATGTCTTATATATCAGTGGTTATGCTTTTGTTCTTTATTCAACTTTCTGTTCTTTAAAACTTTGTAGAAATAGCTGCTCCTTAGGCTTGAGCTGTGTTGCTTTCTTTTCTTTTCTTTTCTTTTCTTTTTTTAAGATTTATTTTATTATTTTTGACAGAGACAGAGAAAGACAGAGAGAGGGGGGAAGGCCCAGAGTAGTCTCCATAGTTGTGTCATCAGTTTTTGACATCAATTTATTCCACAAGTAGGTGTGGGTCCACTCTCAGCAGGGAACCCAGTAGGGGCCTTCCGCATGGGAGGCGTGCCCCATGCTGGGGGCCTCTTACATGCTTCTTACATGGGAGGCACATCCCAGGCAGGAGCCGAACCAAACTGGGGTGGGAAGCATACCCCAGTTCAGCATATGGGTCCTCATGGACCAGGGCTGGGACTGGGACTCGATTCTTGGACCCAGGGGCTGTAATGTGAGCACTCAACTCACTGAGCCATCCTGGCTTCCCCATGCAGAGAGCTATTGATCAGACCATGTTTAGACTCCAGACGTTTCTGCAGAGGGCTCTTGATCAGCAGGAGGCAGCCAGCCAAGCCTGTCACGCACAGAAGCAGGTTGGTGCCCAGCCCTGGCAGCACAGCCAGAGAAGATAGACACATGGCAGGCAGAGAGGGGGAACACACACTCAGCGCTGGGATTGCTAGGCCAGAAGGCAAGAGCCAGCCCCTCTGCTTCTGTGGAGTCGGAAGTCCACCTGAAGGACTGAGCACCAGCTGCCTGTGCTTCCCAGAGGACCGTGAACTAAGAGAGGGCAGAGACGGCTTTCTCCTTTCTGCTTGGGCCTTTTTGGACTTGGCTTTCTGTTGCTTTGGGGATCTGCATGGAGGATCATTCTGCAGCCACCTGTGTTCTCCAAAGGACGGTATTGTGAAAAGGGAGAAGGGCTCCAGCTACGGTCTAGGGCAGGTCTGGGGGTGACAGCAGGGTTGTTTCTCTATGCTGGTTTATGTAGCTCTGAAATAAGGACCCTTTTCCTGTCTTCCACCCAAACTCTGCCTTCTTGGGTCACTGGTGCCCTGGTAATAAACACTTATTCTATGACTCAACTTCTGTGTCTGTCTATTGGCTAAACAGTGCAGGCAGCATAAGCCTGGACTCAGTTTCCCTCCGTTAACAATAGAAGTCATGGTGTGACCCCCGGAGAAATCCAGTAGTTTGATTCTGGGCATTGTTTCTGTGGGTAGAGCTCAGAATCTTGTGCTCAGAGTTACCTGGCAACTCCATAAGTACTTGAAAGCCTCTTAATAAATTCTTCTAGATGGCTTTCTGTCTACTGCTTACAACTAACAATCCTGACTGAAAACAATAGAAATACATTTAAAATAAATAAAAGTTTCAATTTCTTTTTTTTAAAGATTTATTTTAGGGAAGCTGGGATGGCTCAGCAGGTTAAGCGCTTGCTTTGCAGCCCTGCAACCCGGATACCAAGGATCAAATCATGGCTCCAGTCCAGGCGGACCCACATGCTGAGCTGGGGTGTGCCCCCAGTTCAGTTCTTGCCAGGACCTATGCGGGAGGCTCCCAGCCCAGTTCCTGCCCTGCGCAGCCCCGCGCCCACCTGTAGAGTGAAACTATATGGAAAACTAATGCTGTCAACTATGGAGACTGCTCTGGGCCCTCCCCCTTCTCTCTGTCTCTCTCTGTCTGTCTCTCTCTCTGTCAAAAACAGTGAAAAAAAAATCTTTAAAAACAATATTTATTTTATTGTTTTGTTTGACAGAGAGAGAGACAGAGAGAAAGGGGAGGGCCCGGAGCAGTCTCTATAGTTGTACATCACCAGTTTTCAAATGGTTTTGTTCCACACAGATGGGTGGGGCTGCACAGGGTCAGAACTGGGCTGGGGGCTCCCACTTGGGAAGCACACCCCCTCAAGCCAGGGGCCAAAATGGGGGGCAAGAATCAAACTGGGGGCCTCCCACATGGGAAGCACAACCCAGTTTCAGCATACAGGTACTCATGGCCCGGGGCCGGAATTCAATCCTCAGTCCCCAGGGCTGCAAAGTGAGCACTTAACCCACTGAGCCATCCTGGCTTCCCCAATTTCTTAAAATATTATAAGAGTAAATCATCTTAAAGTATAAAATTGCACTAGAGTAATTCAGAGCCTACTGAAATCTACAAGGGGTACATTATGAATATAAATATACATATTTACATATTCACAAAAATAGCTGTTTAGAAGCATAAGCTTGTATGTGTGCAGATTCAAGTCACACAATCCAATACGTGAATTTAGGACTAGAAGCCAATAGCCACCAGTGCCAAACTTTAAATTCTCTTCTGTGTTTGTTAGACCACCCTCTTTCTCCTTAGTCAATTGCTTTCTGTTTACTCCCTCTCTTGATTGCAAGAATGTATTTTATTTTTATCAAGCTGAACAGCAGTTCTCCTTTCTCAAACAATTTCAGCCATGTTAATCACTGACACAAATGAACTAAGGCCAACCTGGCACACACAGCAAATACCAGCCGTGGGGTGGCATTCATTCTGAAGCAGAAACACCGAGCATTAAGTGAAATGTGAAGTTGTTAAAAGGGGAGTGTGTATTGTATACCCTCAGGGACATGGCTGTACTTGTTAAGGAAGTCTGGGGCTCTGAAATCCTGGTTCACAAAGCACACACACTTTTTTGCAACAATAAATTCAATAATGCAGAGGAAACTGAAGCAAACGTCCCTGGAATCTCAACCAGGCTTTCCAGGGCTCTTAGCCAAAGCATGGGAATGTTTTCAAAGCTTGTTCCCCTCAATGGATAATATCATTTAATCCTCACAATGATTCTGGGAGCTAAATCAACTCATGCACTATTATCTCCATTTTACAGGTAAAGAAACTAAGGTCCAGGGTCATCTAAGTGAGTTAATTGCTGAACTAGAACTAAAATTAATCATGAGCTTCTGGCCCCTTGTTCATTGCTCTTCCCCCTCTACTGTGCTATTTCTTAATATTTCTGGGTTTCTTTTTTTATCTCCCACTGTTGGTTGGATATACACATATATGTGTATACAAACCCAAATGTATGTGCATGTATATCTATTTATACATATATTTACATTATGTATTTTTATATATTTGTTAAAATATTTATATATACAAGATATATAAAATACTATATAATAAAATAACTTCCAATCAAGAAAGTGTTCTTCTTCCAAAACTTGTAAGTGACTGACCTTCAGATGAGCCAGCCATGAGCTGGGGGCTTATCTATGACATTTCCTGTTTCCTCCATAATAGTCCTTGCTGCTTTTCCCCAAGGTACCTCTTACCCACCCTTCATTGTTCACAATAAACCCTCTTTTTCTGGAAAGCCTTCTCTGATTTCCCAGTCTAGGTCAAGTTCCTTTTACTATATGTGTTCCTAGTAGTGCATTCCTTTCTCATTTTGTCATTCTTTATGCATGAGTTAGCGTGACTACTTGTTTAAAGCTTTTGCATACCATTATATGCCCCTGGCACAGAAAGGATGCTCAATAATCTTTACAGAATGAAGACATGAGAGAGCAGGAAAAGGTATTACTCTACAGCAAGTGGATCTCCTCATTTGGTTAGTGAATTTGGTACACAGTTCTTACCTACTAGATAAGATGGGAGTCACAGTCCCTGTGTTTGAATACTGGCTCTGCAACCTCCCAGCTGTGTGTCTCCACAAGCTGCTTAGA
This sequence comes from Craseonycteris thonglongyai, assembly GCA_004027555.1. NCBI lineage: Eukaryota > Metazoa > Chordata > Mammalia > Chiroptera > Craseonycteridae > Craseonycteris > Craseonycteris thonglongyai. The sequence continues at coordinate 6,362 of PVKE010018375.1, read as the reverse complement.
TTCTTTCCTTGAGTGGTCTCATCACTAAAATGTTGATTGCACAGTTACCTATCTCATAGAACTGTTTTGGGAATTAATTGGGTTTATATATGCAAAGTACTCAAGATACCACCTACTATATACTAAATTCTCAATAAATATCAACAGTAATTATTTTTTATAACTAGATGGAAGAAATGGATGTGGATAAAAACAGGTTTATAGGTTCAATGGTGAGAAATTGAAGAAGATCTAATATAATATGAAGACATATTTTCTGGGCAAGTTAGAAGGTGAGGATGAGGGGAAGTTTGAGTGTCAGATTAGAGGGCTGTGGGACAAATGACACTGTGACTCTAGAATTCTGCATTCGTTGGTCCCATTTTGGAGTCTACCTCACACCACTTTCTCAGGGCTTCCATGTGGACCTGCAAAGTCGCTTGCCTCCCCACAGGATGAGCAAGCAGTCATTTTGCTTATTCTGTTTCAGGAGTGGCAGGGTCAAAAGCCTAATGCATCTAGTACCACATCGCACTAACCAGTCTGCAATACTAAGACTCTAATGTGAATTTGGACTGCACTAGATATACATTTAGGAAATAGCTTTTGTGTACTGGAAGAACCTGTCCTCTTTGTGGTAGTTCTTACTTTCTTGAAGTTCTGAGATTTTAATTGAATTCTTAGGGTGGTCAGCTCTGGTTCCTTAATGTGTGCAACTGCAGACATCCGTTTGTTAGGGCAGACGAACTAACCTGTCAGGGGGTGATGGATGTTTGCCTATTGCTTTACTGAAGAGAATTAAGTTAAGCCTTCACTTCAGCTCCACAGATAGTTGAGACAACAAATGGCCTTTTTTGCAGTTCTGGGGAATTGCTACAATAGGAGGTTCAGGAGAGTGGCTTCTATTTGTTGATAGCTTAAAATATACTAAGCAAATAAAGAACTGTTATTGTTATATATGCCAGGAATATCATGGTCGATGAAGGTAGAGTTGGAGGAAAGGAGGGAAAACTTGGTCTAATTACCATCCTGACCCTGCAGGATACAGTAAATTTAAGCTGAAGGGTAGATAAGAGGTACCAGAGTAGTTTTGAAAAAGTCAAGTTCAATCTATAATACTTGCAAATTTTGAATATCTTTTCTGGGGACAAAAATGTCACCTTAAACAAGTATAACTAGCAGACAGACAATGCAAAGCCTTTCAAGAATTACTATTATGTTTCAATAAATATTATTTTTATCCATTAAAATATACTTATAATCAAACCCTGGAGAGAGAGTGTGTGTGTTTTGCTGGTTTGGTTTGGTTTGGCTTGGTTTGGTTTGGTTTGGTTTGGTTTGGTTTGGTTTTTAATGACAGTTTGGAGACATATGAATAAGCTTAGTATTATTTATCCTGTTGGTTTTTTTGTTTGTTTTTTGTTTTTTGAAATTTCTATAACAAAGTGAGGCCTTCAAACTGTCTCAAAGCCAACAAAATAAGGGTCCCTTCAATGTACTCATATGTGTACTTTGCTTCTGACCATCTATGGGAATTCAACATTCACCACAAAGAGACTTACTATGTTTCATATAATATTAGAATATTTGTTAAATTCATGGGTTTATTGGCAATGTACTGACTACCTGAAAATAGTCATTGTTCTGAGCTATAAACTCCACAAAATTGAAACAAAAGCCTGATTAGAAGCTTGCTTTTTAATATCGGTGTGGTAAAACTTCGCTGCCATCTCAACAATGTGCCATTTACAAACCTAGGATGGCATGTTGCAGTATGGCTTCCAGTAAAATGCACCTATTGACTAAATAGAATTTGTTTTGTTTTGTTTTTTCCACCCAAATATTGCAGCACTTGAATTTGGTATTTTTAGTGGTCTCAGAAAAGCCAGTGAAACTTCATTGTTACATGTATTAGAACTTACAGAGACAGCCTTGAACATAAATGCTCTCTGTCACACGTGGCTAGAGAGCATTTGCTCATTCCAAGAGCAAGAAATGCAGACTCGGTAATATCTGCAGATCGTCCAGACACACCACCCTTCTCAGGTGGCAGAGCGTTATTCTACAATCTGCTCACAGATCAAGGATACTAAGTATAAATGCTTTGAGCAGATGCTTTGAATCTTGAAGGCATATGTTGCTCATACTTCGTTAAAAGAAATCTCCAAAAACTGCTGGAGTAGTTCAAATTATCTGGCATTTGGGAACCTGGTTCCTTTTTTCATATGAAGTAAAGCCTAGAGTTGGATCATAAAAATACAGTGCAGTGCAAGGTGGTCAGCAGTTTATGTAATAGAACTTTAATTCACTTACCATGAAGAACTTTAATTCACTTACCATGAATGCAAAATGAGGATAATGATCTGTGGGTGACAGGGAGGAACATCAACTCCATGAACGCTATCTTAGTAATTCTCCAAGCAACACTTCATAGTATTTTCCATCGAAAAAGTTCGCCTTCAAGTCACAGCTCTCCCATAGCAGATGCTGCTGGAAGGCCGTGGTGAATGCCCTCTTTGACTTTCTGCCTAGAATGTGGTAGACACTCTAAGACACTGGGGATATACAAGACCACTTGGACTCAACTCCTCCACTCCAAATTATTTCCATTAAAGTAGCAGAGATACAGGGAAACTGCCTGCCTATATTTATTAGTCTCCCACCTAATCTTCAAAGAATTTGAGTTTCATAGGAGAAACCATGGTATTTCATTTAGATTTACTTACTGTATCATTCAGCTAAAATCTAGAGATGCCCTGTTTGCTTTAACAGGGGAAGGGTTAAGATTTGAATATCGATTTAAACAAGACATATCAACTAAGTTTTCTCAATTGCAATCAACAGAAAGAGATTCTGGTTAACCTGAGCAGAGAAAGGAATTTATGAGAAGATTTGAGGGAAGTTCAATGAACTGAAGGAAAAAATGGACATGAATCGGGGCAGCTTCAAGAATCCAAACAGCAGGAATGAATGGAACATATAGGCAAGACAGCTACAATAGAACGGATATATATATATATATATATATATATATATATATATTTTTTTTTTTTTTTTTTTGGTCCAACACTTTAATACTTTTACTTGTAAAGCCAAAAAGAGAAATGTTTCTGAACATTGTATACCAAATTATCAGTTTTCTTTTATCGTGGTTATTGTTTTTCTGTTTTTTAGAAGTTTTGGGATGAGCTTGCCTTGATTCAATCTTTCAGGCTACTGCTTCGTTAATGATGGTTGGCAGCCCTGTACTTGATGTGAACTGAGGGCTGTGAGAGAACATTGTTTTCAACTGATACTCTATTAGACCAGGCTTGAAAATAAAGTCTTGGCCTGAACCTCTGTTAAAGTGTGAAATTGAGACTTCAGCCTCCTTTAAAAATCCAAACTCCCAGCTATTTATTTGCAGCTTGGAACTCCCTTCTGGGCTGTCTTCCTACCTTGTTCATAGCCTGCTTCTGTGTGATAAACAGTCCCTGGAAGCACTCTTGAGCTCTCTTTGACCTTGAAGTCCGGAACCCAATGTATTATAATCCCTATTCACTTTTGAACCATTGAGAAATAAAAATCATCAGCAAGTGAAGCAAAAGGCACCCCTTGTTTTATGATAATATTGATCTAGGAGATTGTGGCAGAAATCTGTAGGGGGTAAGCTCTTAATATTGAGCAGCAGAATCACAGACTTACTCCCCAACCCCAGTTTCAGGCAGCATCTAATCATGTCAGGAGTCTCCATTATTTAGGGGAGGCAGATGGTCTCTTTGTAAAAAAAAAATATATATATATATATATGTATATTTTGTATATGTATATATATACATATACGTGTGTGTGTGTGTGTGTGTGTATATATATATAATATATATATATATATATATTTATATTTATATTTATTTATTTATTTAAAAGACAAAAAGGGGGAAGCCAGGATAGCTAAGCGGGTCACCGCTCACTCCACAGGCCCAGGGACCAAGGATCAAATCCCGGTCCCAGCCCATGCAGTCCCATTTGCTGAACTGAGGTGTGCTTCCTAGGTGGTAGGCCCCCAGCCCAGTTCTTGCCCTGTGCAGCCCCCACCCACCTATGTGGAATGAAACCATGTCAAAAACTGATGATGTACAACTATGGAAACTGCTCTGGGTCCTCCCACTTCTCTCTGTCTCTCTCTGTCTCTGTCAAAAACAATAAAACATATCTTTTTAAAAATTACATCAAGAAGGAAAAGAAAAGAATTCCTGTCATCTAAGAGCATCTTGTTCCAAAGAGGACAATATGAGGAAAGAAAGTTGTTCCCATTTCAAAACTCATCAATCAGACAAGACACTCCACTTCTGCAGGGAAACAGTTATTGAGAGGCTGGGAAATGAACTATTGATGGGTAATCTCCAGTAGAAGTGAAATGTTGTCCCCACTAAGGAGACAAGAGGATTACCAAGAGACTGGTAATCCTCTCCTGCTTGCCTGAGGCCTGACTTCAGAGTTCAAGTTTTTTTTCAGGACACACCTCTTCTGATGACAAACATTTACCATTCTTAAGACTATGCCTACCTATACTAGTGTGCCATTAATGTACAGCTTTTGCCCTACAGATATATAATTTAGGGTAAGAATGGTATTTTGTTTTTATAATTTTTTCTGTTACAAGGGTATCCAATAAACGTATTTCCAATTTCACCAGTTTTTCTGCCTGTTTTTAATCTGTCTACTTCCATCCAATTCCCATGCAATCAATATCTAACGGGTGTCCCAAAACTCACTCAAGATTTGACTTTTGCGTCATTTGTGCGGTAAAGTGTTGCCAATGAAAAAGAAAGACAGCGTGACAGCTGATAGTTCAGGGTTATTAAAAATGGAGCGCTACATGAAAGAACAATGTGTTTTCATTGTTGAGCAATATTTTTTAAATAATGAAGGTTTGGCAGCTACAGTTTGCAATTTTTGTACAAAATATGGTCGGAATAGTGATTTAACTTCATCAACTGCGAAGACATTAAGATCACTAATTGATCCAGTCTCCCTAATTTTTTTAATTAATCTCTGTCCTTCAACAAATCGTTCAACACAAAACATCAAAGCAGTTCATGAGAGTGTTGCTGAGAGTCCAGAGACATCAATTCGGCACCGTGGTCAAGAGTTGGACATTTCAAGAAGCTCTCTACAGCGTATTCTCACAAAGGATCTGCCTCTTCATGCTCACAAAGTTCAGTTGACTCAAGAACTGAAGCTTACTGACCGCGCACAGCGAATAGAGTTCGTTGAATGGATTATGGAACAACAACAAGTGGATGCTAATTTTTCTAACAAAATCATCTTCAGTAATGAGGCTCATTTTTATCTTGATGGCTTGGTTAATCGACAAAATTGTCACATTTGGGGTTCAGAAAATCCACGGGTGATTGTTGGGAAACAAATGCATCCACAACGTGTCACTGTTTGGTGCAGATCTTGGGCTGGAGGCATCATCGGACCATTCTTCGAAAATGCGGCTGGTCAGACAATAACAGTTAATGGTGCTCGCTATCACGACATGATAATCCAGTTTTTTGTGCCTAAATTGCAATATAGTCATGGAGGCCATTGACCTGATATGCTATTCCATACATAACCCTATACTGTATACTTTATGAATCAATAAAAATTTACAATTTTTAATTATAAACCTGTGTTTTCTATCAAAATTACTTCTTGTGTGGATTTTTGGGACACCCATTATTATCGACTTACAAAGTGCTCTTTAATACTTTGTTATATCTTATTTTATTGCTTTTTAAAAACAGCTTACTGAGATGTAATTTGCACAGTAAACTGCCTTTATTTAAGTATACAATTAGATAAGTTTTGACAAATGTATACACCCATGAAACCATCATTCTATAATTACAATAGTGAACATTAATTGAAGGATACAAAAAAAATCAGTATTTCTCATGCCTTTTTGTAATCTCTCCCTCTGACCCATCCTTCCCCATCTCTCCCCAGGAAATTGCTATCTGCTTTCTATCACTATAGATGTGCTTATATCATATTTTTTGTTTGTTTGTTTTGTTTAGGTTGTTTCACTCTGCATAACTCTTTTGAGATTCCTCTCAAAAGAATGTTGTGTAATCAGTAGTTCATTCCTTGACATTGTTAATTAGTATTCCATGGAATGGATATACCACAATTTGTCCATTTACCCGTTGATGACATTTAGCTATCACAAATAAAGCTACTCTGAACATTCAAATACAGGTCTTTATAAGAATGTGTACTTTCTTTTTTTTTAGGTTATTTAATGTTTTCGTTTTTTTTATATATTTTATTGTTAAATTTAATGGGGTGACATTGGTTGGTAACAATCAGACAGTTTCCCAATGGACAACTCCACATCACATCACCCATGCATC
>PVKE010018374.1:0-29629 GCA_004027555.1 Craseonycteris thonglongyai | reverse complement strand
TCCCATCATTTACTAGAAAGGGTTTGGAGTTTCATATGGGAAGGCCATGGAGAGAATCAACTCCCTTTGACACTGTGTTAGGACTTCAAATCAGTGAAATAGAGTGGGAGGGGTTACTATATCAAGCTTAGAGTACTATCTATAGGAAAGTAGTTCTCAACCCATATTTCAGAAAAGACAACATACTTTAGAGTGTGCCAAGGAAGTCAAAGAAACCAGAACTACAGAGCCTTAATTGTTTTGGAGTGCTGATAAGCTGTGGCCTTAAAAAGAATGCTGGTAGTTTTGTGTGTGTGTGTGGGAGGGGGCTTTTTCAATCTCAATTCTTTTTTATCATCTTTCTCTCCTTTTAAAGTGACCTATAATTGTAAATAACATAGAAACTTCTGAGGCTTAAGTTTGGTGCATAGCAGGAACAACGCATATGAGATAAAATGTGACATTACAAAACAAATGTCAGAACTCTAGAAAGAGAAATGCAAAGGCACTGTCTTGGTCAACAGTCAGTGTGTAAATTGGAATAAATCACAGTCCCTATTTGGGCTGTATCTGAGAAAGGAGGCATACAGAAACAGAGTTTCAAAATCTCTCTCTGGAAATAAAATTGTAATTGTATTTCTATATGCTAAAACAGAGACAAAAAATGCATTCTGTCTTTATTAGTGAAGTCAACTATAAAAGGTCTGGCAGGAGGTTACTAAAGAGGATTTTTTGCTTGCTTGTTTTGTCTTTCGTTGGGCTGTGCAGAGGTGGTACATAAGAGAAGTTTTCGAAGAGGTTTTAATTATTTTATTTTGATATCCAATTCTTAACTTCTAAAAGTTTTGATCTATTTCTTCTCAATTTGGAACAAACCATTATAAATTAATAGCTTCTTAGAACATACACTCACTTCTCCACAAAAAACTAAAGGCTACATAAAGAATTAAAAGTAATATCTCTCACTAGCTAACTGTTCTAATCTCTTAGAATACTTTTTAACTTTGGAAAGCACTGTAGTGTAATAAAGGGATTTTAAAACATCATAATTATCATCATTATGGATCTATTGTACTATTTGAAAATGTTAAAAGTAGTACAAGATGCCCCAGACTAAAAAGATAGAAGACTTGGTTTCTATTCTTGGCTGTCAGTTAATTGCCATTTGACCTTGAGAAATCTCTTTCACCTGTTTTAATTTTTATTTCCTCGTCTATATAGTTAAAACTACAGGCTAGAGTAAATTTAAGATCTTTCCCAAATGAACTGTCCATATTTAAAAGGCCTTTTGTAAGTATTATATCTTAGCCTCTGCTCTACCTTGGAGAACCAATTATTAGTGGTTAGATGCCCTAACTTTCCCAAATAGAGGCACATGTTTATGATATTGATTATGTATTTACTCATGCTCTTTCTTTTCTTTGTATGTTTATGTTTACCTTTTACCAAATCTTATTTTTTTCCTGCTTTGAAAATCTGTTCCAAACTCTTTCTTGATGTAGATTTCAAAGCCATCTTTATACAGTTTTAATTTTCCTACCCCCAGTGTTTTATTTCACTCTCCATCAGTCATCTTTAAAGCTGGATAGTGAATATGTTTGCTTTATTTTTCTTCTGTCTTTTGTAGATTATTTTGTCTTTCCAATTACTCCAAAAGTGACCACACAGAAGACATCATGAAAATATATTTTAACCAGACAGATTAGTGAGACCTTCTAAGAAATAGCAGAATCATTTTTCAAACACAAGCTGCGATTTCTAGGATTGAGAAAATGAGTCAACTGGAAGTGGATTTTCACTGAGTTTCACAGAAACTCACATACAGTATGCTCTACAAACTTACTGGATAGATGTATCTTAAATAACAGTATGGCAGGTTGTTAGGGGCATAACCCCGAAGCTAAGAATCTAGACATCTGCATCATAGTCCTGCCCCTGGTGAAGTCACTTTACTTGCATAGATTTCAACTTTTCTTAACTTAAAAAAAAAAAAAAAAAGAAAAAAAAACCCCCAAAAACTGGTAGGATTAAAGATATTTTTAAGTTTTGACACACAAAAAGATAGAACAGAAAGATGCAATTTTGTCCAAATCCTTATTTTATAGCTGAGAATTGAGAGGTGTGATAAGGTAGAAAGACATACCAAAGATCACATAACTAGTAAATGAGAGGCTATAGTGAAACTCAGGTTTCTGGATTGAGAGTGCAATGTTATATTCAGAAGAGTAAATAAAGTCTTATGTCAGCCATGGAGTTCTGACAACAGACACCAGGCAACAAGGAGAGTGGTTGGATTACAGAAAATACTTACAAGGGGCTGTTTATCAACTAAAAGTTTTGAATTTTTATCTTCAGTATCTTGATCATTTTTAAATAATAATTACTTATTATGAGTTTGTTCAGAGCATATATAGGTGCTTTGGCCTACACTTGGTCAAAGAGCTAGTAACAAACCTGACGAGCAGCCACACCAGATTCCAAGAGCCTATGTTTCCCGAATAGATTCTGTACATCAGCCAGGCCTTTTCCATAATCCTCAGATGAAGCCTGCCACTCTGCTTCCTCTAACCAGTGCTTCAGGTCTTCTGCATTATTTTCAAATTTTAGCTGCTGGTTAGCTTCGTACAACTGGGTCCCTAAGAGAAAACATTAAATATAAGACAGGTAACATAACTGCTCCTCATTACACAACAGAAAATCTTCCATCAAGTTAAGGAGCAATATAATAATTTGATAATCCAATGAGGAAAATATATAACTATATCACAGTTATATTACATAAGAAATCACTACAATTTTTTAGAATTATGCATATGTGTCTTTAGATATAGTAGTATTCTCAAAACAAAGATAAACAATAAATTAATTCCCCAGTGAATGTGTTAAATTTTAAACAGCTTGGGTATTTTCATATGCTATGTCTTGCTCTCTGTTGAGATCTACTTTTCAAAGGGATTCAAACCCAAACACTTCACTTTCCAAGAGAAGTATAAAAATTAGGGTTGGCTTAGTTTGAAACTTTCAAGTGTCTTTACAAATTTCTTTCTCAGAACTATGCTAGCTCCCCTTTTAAATACTGTCCTTCATCACAAACCATGCCACACAGTTTTCTCTTCTAGAAAATGTCTTTGTTGTGCACACTGTTCTCAGATAAACTCTTTATTCTATGACCTTATAGCAATTATTTGTAATATTTCTGCAAAGTTATAATGTAGCTCCTCATGGTGGGGAGTAGAAGTGATTTTTTTTTTTATTGTTATAGTCCAGTTGGATATTTTTCTAAAGCAAAAATCAGACTGTCATCCAAGAACATCTGTATGATATATCTCTTTTATAACCAGGGAAGATTCATGTCTACAGATGATGTTTATAACAGAATATTAACAAGACAATCTATTTTTTTATGTCAAATATGATTAATTTTTCACAGTAGGAGGTGAGGTTAAATGTTAGTAGAGATATTCAAGTAGATATGTGAGAATTTTTTTAAAAGAACTTACAGCAGAGCCTAAAAACTTTAAGATAGGTGAAAAAAATGATATCAAGCCTTATTTATAAAAATGAAACATTGTAGGAATATCACATGTGGTGCCAGCAATGCTTTACTGTTTATTGTATTAAACTGGGTCGTAATATCTTGTCTCATGTATAGAACCAAAGTATGTAAAGACGAATTTAAGAACACTAGTTTTAGGTGCAAAGTCAATACAGAATTCACAGTTTCAGAGTATTTATTCAAGAAAAAAAAAATTAAAGTGGAAGAAAATTTAAGAAATAAAAGTAATTTCAGTTAAAAATATCTACAAGCATGAAGAAAACATAAAATTGTATAAATATGTAGTGTGATAAATTTAGGTTGAATTTTTAAAACTTCTTGACCAATAAATAAAACACAGGGAAGTATCTCTTTTCATAGAGGTCACCATGTAAAGGTGATAAACATGAAAATGGTAAGTTTCAGAATTTAGTAATTAGCCTTTCAACAAAATCTCTGCCTCTAACCTTTCTGCTCTGTAGTCTTCAGCAATTCCTTCCAAAGGCTGGTAACTTCACCCAGACGAGCAGCCACACTGTCAGAAGCATAGTGACCCCCTTCAATCATCTCCTGGCCAGTTTTTGCAAGGTTATTGAGGAGGATCTCATTAGCTGCCAATTCTTCTTCAAAGACTTGCTGCTTTTGAACCTGGCTCTTTAAGTTCTGTATATCCTGAGACAAAACAAAAATAAAAAATGAAAGGGAAACCATACTTGAACAGTGAGGGACAAACATGTTGAGGACAGGAGTTACTTCTCGCTATAAATCTAACTGTACTAAGAAGAAGACAGAAGGAAGACCTGTCCTTGTACAAGTACAGAGCCAGAGAATGCTTAGCAAACTTATCTGATCAATCCTTCTTTCTATACACATGGAAAACCTGGCTAATCATACTCTGCATTTATATCTTTTGTGCCTGGATATTGCCAAGTTCTCCTTTTTATACACATGGAAAACCTGGCTAATCATACTCTGCATTTATATCTTTTGTGCCTGGATATGGCCTGAAGATCACTGGATAAAGAAGTTGTGGCACATTTACACAATGGAATATTATTCAGTGATAAGAAAAGATGAAATGCTGCCATTTGTGACAACACAGATGGACCTTGAGATCATCATGTTAAGCGACAAATGTTAGAAAAAGTCAAGAGCCATATGACTTCACTTATATGTGGAATATAATACTGAAATTAACAAAGAAACAAAAACTTATCTGAGGGTAAGGGGGAGTGGGTGGGGGAGGAGGAAGGGGGAACTAAATATATGGTGATGGGAAGAGAACCAACTCTGGGTGGTGAGCACACAATGCAATACATAGATGATGTATTGTGGAATTGTACACCTGGAACCTATGTAATTTTTACCAACCAATGTAACCCTAACAAATTTAACAACAAAATTTAATTAAAATATTATTTTTTTAATTATAGTTGACATTTAGTATTATTATATATTAGTTCCAGGTGTATAGCATAGTGGTTAGACATGTGTGCGCATATAATTTACAAAGTGATTTTCCCAATAAGTCCTAATGAGTCTAGAACCCATCTGGTAACATACATAGTTATAACAATATTATTGACTATATTCCCTAAGCTGTGCTTTACAGCCCTGTGACTCTTATAACTATCAATTTGTACTTCTTAATCCCTTTATATTTTTCACCCAGCCCCCCAACCCACTTATATGTCTAATCTATAGAACAAAATAAAATGAAGATCATTTTGAATATGACACTCCATGCAAGAAATAACAATCAGAACTGTCATGAAGGATGATAATTATTTTCCATTCCTGTCCTAGTATAAGTATCCATTCTTTTGTCCCATAGAGAGAGAGATCTGTTTACCCTAAATGCAGTGGAACCATAATTCTCTAGTGAATACAAGCCCATAATGTTGAGTTTTATAGAATAAAAGATAAAAATAAAGTAGTAGTTCTCATAGCTCTATAAAGAAATAAGAACAAAAAGATTCGAGGTACGCATTTAAGACTAAATGACAATTCAGGAACTTCCCAAAGTAACACAAACTAAAGGAGAACAGGGAGAAAATTCAAGCCAGTCTCCAGAATTCATGCTTCTAACCCTTACATTAAACTGCCTAATTGAATAAATTTGTGTGACTGACTTCAAAATTCATATCCCTGGTTTCCTCATCTATAAAATTAGGAATTGTTTCCTTACAGCTGCGAAACTGTGTAAGTCTATATTATACCAAGCCCTTACGTTATTTTTGAGTACCAAGTAGCTTTCAGTAAATTTGAATGTACATTAGAATTAGACACAATATTTTTCTACTATAAAGGTGCAGAGGGGAGCAGAATAAGTAATAAAGGGAAAACAAGCAGCTATATAAGGAGTATTCCCACCCTTACTTCATTCTAGTAAGCACCATTGGAAATTGTGGAGAGAAAAGAGGCAGTAGGCAGCAGGATGGAGGAAAACAAGGAACTAAATTCTTGGTTATTAACTAGTCATTGTTCTTCTCTGAGACTGTCTCATCTACAAATGAGGCTTACCAGATGAATGTTATGGTCCTTTCAGATTCAACACTTTAATTTCATGAATCTACGTCCTAATGAATACATCCAGGGCTGGAAAACCATGCCTACCTTGTAATCTTCATCATCTGTCAACTTTTTCTTCTTGCTGATCCAGTTCTTCAGGTCATCTGAATCCTGATACAGTTTCTGCAGAAGCAATGAATCTTCCAGCAATCTGCGTCGAGTTGCAGCCCTTTCACGCAGGGCATCCCTCCGGGCCAATAGCTGCAATATTGGGAGCAAAGTCATTGTCAGCAAAACCAAATGTGGACACATGAGATTCACTGCCCACATTAGTTACCATGCCCCCAAAACTTCCCCTGACCCTGCTGCACAGACAGGCACACACACATCTGAGCCCTTGAACATACTCCGTCCCGGATAGCAGCGATGTTCTCTGAATCATAATGATCACTGTCAATCAGTTTGGTTGCAGTCTTGTCTAATGTCTGGAAAACAAAAACAGAAAAAAGTTATTTTCCCTCAATGGCCACTGAGTATGTGGCCACAGTTTGGATAGCTGTTTAGATCTAAGCATGGTAATGTGGATGGAGTTCCTACCTCCAATTGCTGTTATAAACTGTATTTCAAAATCTAGACCTTAGGCAAGTCATTTAATCTCTCCATGCCACAATTTAAATGAGCAACAGTTTATTTGCCATCTTTATATCTTCACACTATTATTTGTATTTACTTTATTACAATTTTTTAAAATTACAACTGACATTCAATATCATTGTATTGGTTTCAAGTATACAGCACAGTGGTTAGATATTTATATAATTTACAGTGATCATCCCAATCAGTCTAGTACCTACCTGGTACTGCACAGTTACTATAGTATTATTGACTATATTCCCTCTGCTATACTTTACATCCTCTTGACTAGTATGTAACCCACATTGGTTCCTCTTAACCCCTTCCCCCTTTTTACCCACTCACACAACCTGCCTCTCATCTGGCAACCATCAAAATATTCTCTGTATTTATGAGTTTGTTTCTATTTTGGTTGTTCATGTGCTTTGTTCTTTAGAATCCACATGAGTAAAATCATATAGTATATTTCTGTTTGACTTATTTCACTTAGCATTATGCCTTTCAGGTCCATCCATGTTATCACAAATGGTAAGATTTCATTTTTATCTATAGCTGAGTAATATTCTTTTGCATATATGTACAACCTCTTCTTTATTAAATCACCTTTTGATGGGCATGGAAGTTGATTCCATATCTTCTCTATCATAAATAGTGCTGTAGTGAACATAGGAGTGCATATATCTTTTTGAATTAGTGTTTTGGATTTCCTCAAACAAATACCCAGAATTGGAATTGCTGGGTCATAAAATTGTTCTATTTTTACTTTTTTTGAGGAACTTTCATAATGTTTTCATAGTGGCTATACCAATTTGCAATTCCATCAAGAGTGCACAAGTGTTTTTTTCCTCCATATACTTGCCAACACTTGCTTGTTGATTTATTGATGATAGCCATGCTGATAGGTGTGATATGATGTCTCATTGTAGTTTTAATTTGCATTTTTCTAATTATTAGTGATGTTGAGTATATTTTCATATGTCTACTAGGAAAAAAGTGTCTACTCAGCTCCTCTGAACATTTTTTAATTGGACTGTTAGTTCTTTGGTGTTAAGTTCATGAGTTCTTTATAAATTTTGGATATTAACCTCTTATCACATGTTTCATTGATGAATATCTTCTATTCAGAAGGGTCTTTTTAATTTGTTTTGTTGATGATTGATTTCTTTTACAGTGCAAAATTTTTTAGTTTGATGTAGTCCCATTTGTTTATTCTTTTGTTTCCCTTCCCTGAAAAGGTGTACCGTATATCAGAAAAAAAATATTACTAAGAGTAATGTTGAGTTTACTGTTTATGTTTTCTAAAAGTTTTATGGTTTTGAGACTTAGATTTAATTGTTTATTCCATTTTCAGTTTATTTTTGTGTATGGTATAATAAAATGGTCTAGTTTATTTTTTTGCATGTATCTGTCCAATTTTCCCAAATACCATTTATTGAGTTGACTGTCTTAACCCTATTGTAAATAATTACCTACTATGTTATAGAACAAATGACCATATAGGAGTGGGTTTATTTCTGGACTCCATATTCTGTTTCACTGATATATGTATCTATTCTTATGACAGTACCATGTTACTTTGTTTACAATATCCTTGAGTATAGTTTGATGTCAGGTAATGTATGTAATACCTTCAATTTTATTCCTTTTTCTCAAGACTTCTGTGGCTATTCTGTTGTTTTTTTCTTTTATTCATGGTTCCATGTACATTTTAGAATTATTTGTTCCAGTTCTGTGAAAAATTCCATTGGTATTTTTATAGGGATTGCATTGAATCTATAGATTACTTTGGGTAGTATGGACATTTTCTTTTCTTTTTTCTTAATTGCTAAATTTATTGGGGTAACATTGATTGGTAAAAATTACACAGGTTCCAAGCGTACATATTGTACATTATGTGCTCGTCTTCCTATCCATGAGCACAGTATATGCTTCCATTTGTTTGTATCTTCAATTTCTTTCTTTAATATATTATAATTTTCCAAATGCCAGAATTTTATCTCTTTGATTAAATTTATTCCTTGGTATTTTATTTTTTGATACAATTGTAAATGGGATTATTTATTTTTGCTTTCTGATAATTTGTTATTGATGTACACATATAAAGGGTGTCCCAAAATTCACACAAGAAGTAATTTTGATAGAAAACACAGATTTATAATTAAAAATTGTACATTTTCATTGCTCAACAATGAAAACATGTTGTTCTTTCATTTAGCACTCCATTTTTAATAACCCTGAACTGTCAGCTGTCATGTTGTCTTTTTTTTCATTGGCAACACTTTACCACACAAATGACGCAAAATTCAAATCTTGTGTGAATTTTGGGACACCCTTTTACAACTGATTTATGAACATTAATTTTGTGTTCTGCTCCTTTACTAAATTTATTTATCAGTTCTAATAGTTTTTTGGTGGACCTTTTAGGGTTCTTTGTATATAATGTCATGTCATCTGCAAATAATGACAGATTTACTTCTTCATTTCCAATTTGGATGCCTTTTTAATTTTTTTTTCTTGTCTGATTTTTATGGAAAGGACTTTTATTACTAGGCTGAATAAAAATGGTGAAAGGGAACATGCTTCTCTTGTTCCTGATTTTAAGAAAAAACACTTTTAAGTAAAATAAAAATAAATATGTACTGAAGATAAAATAATTACTCTCTATAAATATAAAAAAAAAAGGGAAAGCCAGGACGGCTCAGCGGGTTGAGCGCTCGCTTTGAGGCCCCGAGGACCGAGGATCGAATCCCGGCTCCGGCCCAGGCGGACCCACATGCTGAACTGGGGAGTTCCCACAGTTCGGTTCTCTACCTGTCTCTGTCTCTGTCTCTCTCTCTATCTGTCAAAAGTAAAATAAAAATAAATATGTACTGAAGATAAAATAATTACTCTCTATAAATATAAAAAAAAAAAAAAGAAAAAACACTTTTAATTTTCAATGTTGAGTATAAAATTAGTGTGGTTTTGTCATATATGGCCTTTATTACATAGAGATATGTTTCCTCTATTATAACTTTGCTGAGAATTCTTTTTTTAATATATATTTTTTTATTTATCCATTTATTTTTGACAGAGAGAGAGAGAGATATACAGAGACAGAGACAGAGAACTGAACTGGGGGAGCTCCCAGTTCAGCATATGGTTCCGCACGGGCCGGGGCCAGGATTCGATCCCTGGTCCCCGGCGCTGCAAAGTGAGTGCTTAACCCACTGAGCCACCCCAGCTTCCCCTGCTGAGAATTTTTATTGTAAATAAATGCTGAATTTTGTCAAGCACTTTTACTGCATCTATTTACATGGTCATATAATTTTTTATATTTATTTTTGTTTATGTGGTGTATCCTGTTAATTGATCTGTGAATATTGAATCAAACTTGCATCCAATAAATAAATTTCAACTGACTATAGTGTATAATCTTTTTAATGTATTGCTGAATCCGTTTTACAACATTTCTTAAAGTGTTCAGAGAAATTGGCCTACAATTTTATTTATTTATAATGCCTTTCTTATTATCAAGAAAATAATAAAAAAGAAGCTTGTGAGGTTTCCATTTTCTTGAATTTTTTGGAATAGTTTAGGAAGGACAGTAAAATTCACTTGTAAAATCATCTGGTCCAGGATTTTGTTGTTGTTGTTGGGAGTTTTTTGATTAGAGATTCAATTTTATTGTAGTAATTGATCTGTTCATATTTTGTTTCTTTCATTTCTGATTTTATTGATTTGGGTACTCTTTATTTTATTCAGGATAACTCTGGTTAAAAGTTTAGCAATTTTGCTAATATTTAAAAAAAATCAGCTCTTGGTTCATTTATATTGTATATATTTTTCAGACTGTATCTCATATATTTCCTCTCTTATCTTTATTATTTTCTTTCTTCTACTCACTTTGGGCTTTGCTCTTTTTGTAGTTCTTTTAGGTGTAAGGGTGGATTGATTATTTGAGAATTATTTTGTTTCTTGAGGTAGGCCTGCATTGCCATGAATTTCCTCTTTGAATTGCTGTGGCGGTGTCTCAAAGATTTGGGATCATTGTGTTTTCATTTTCACTTGTCTCAGGGTATTTTTTAATTGCTTTCTTTGATCTCATTGTTAACCCATTCATTGTTTAGTAGCATATTACTTAGCCTCTATGTGTTTGTGAGTTTGTTTGTTTTTTCTTGTAATTGATTTATAGTTTCATACCATTGTGGTGGGAGAAGATGCTTGAAATGGTTTCAGTCCTCTTAAATTCATTAAAACTTGTTTTGTGGCTTAATGCGGTCTATCTTGGAAAAATTTCCATGTGCACTTGAAGAAGTATTCCACCGCTTTCAGTCAAATGCTTTGAAATAGCAATTAAATTTATCTGGTCTAGTGTATCATTTAAAACCACTATTGTTGATTTTCTTTCTGGAAGTTCTATTACTGGTGTCCACAGAGTGTTAAAGTCCCCTACTATAATTGTATTACTATCAATCTCTCCCTTTATGGTGGTCATTATTTCCTTTATATTCATATATTTAAGTGCTCCTATGTTGGTTGCAGAAATGTTATGTTCTCTTGTTGAATTAATCCTTTTATCATTATGCAAAATCCTTTGTATCTTATTATAGCCTTTATTTTAAAGTCGGTTTTGTCTAATATAAGTATTGCTACCTAAGCTTTTGTTTGTTTTCATTTGCATAAAATGTCTTTTTCCATTCCTTCACTTTCAGTCTATGTGTGCTTTCTGATATGGGTCTCTTGTAGGCAGCATATGTATGGGTCTTGTTTTGTTATCTGTTCAGCTGCCCTATTTCTTTTGATTGAAGCATTTAATCCATTTCCATTTAAAGCAATTACTGATATGTACACAGCAATTGCTATTTTATATTTTATTGTGGTTTTTTTTTTCTGTTTTCTTTCTTAAATAAGCCTATTAACATTTCTTTTAATACTGTTTGGTGGTGATAAGTTCCTCTAGCTTTTTCCTGTGGGAAGCTATTTATCTTTTCATTCATTTTTTTCTATCATAATTGTTCATTTATGCTGTTCTGTAGATTCTTTTTCAATTTTAAGTGATAGCTTTACTGAATAGAGTAGTCTTTGTTGTAGTTCCTTGCTTTTCATCACTTTAAATGCTTTGTGGCAATCCCGTGGTCTGCAAAGTTTCTGATGAGAAATCAGCTGACAGTCTTATGGGAACTCTCTTGAAGGTAACTAACTGACTTTCTCTTTCTGCTTCTAAGATTCTCTCTTTGTCTTTAAACTTTGGCATTTTCCTTATAATGTGTCTTGGTGTGATCCTCTTTGGGTTCATCTTGTTTGGGATCCTTTGTGCTTCCTGGCTATTCACTATTTGTGCTTCCTGGCTTCCTGACTATTATGGCTATTTCTTTCACCAGCTTAGAGAAATTTTCAGTCATTGTTTCTTCAAATTGGTTTTAAATTCCTAGGTCTCTGTCTTCTCCTCTGGTACTCCTGGGATGCTAATGTTATCTTTGATGTTGTCCCAGAGGTCTCTAAAACTATTCTTATATTTGTAATTATTTTCTCTTTTGGCTATTCTAATTGGGTGTTTTCTGCTACTTTGTCTTCCAAATTGCTGATTTGGTCCTCTGCTTCACATAGTCTGCTGGTGATTACTTCTTTGCATTCTTCCTTTTAGTTATTGTATACTTCATTTCTGATTGGTTCTTTTTTATGGGTTTTATGTCCTTTTATATATTTACTTTATCATGTTGAAGTTCTCATTGAGTTCATCTATTCTTCCATTTTGTTCCTTGAGCATCCTTTTTTTTTTAATATTTAATATTTATTTATTTATTTATTTTTATTGTTTTTTGACAGAGAGAGAGAGAGATACAGAGACAGAGACAGAGAGAGAACTGAACTGGGGGAGCTCCCAGTTCAGCATATGGTTCCGCACGGGCCGGGGTCGGGATTCGATCCCTGGTCCCCGGCGCTGCAAAGTGAGCGCTTAACCCACTGAGCCATCCCGGCTTCCCCTCCTTGAGCATCCTTATAATCTGTGTTTTGAAGTCTATATCTGGCAGATGGCTTGCCTCCATTTCAGTTATATCTTTTTCTGAAGTATTTTCCTTTTATTTTATTTGGGATGTGTTTCTTTGTTTTTTCATTTTGGCTGTCTTCCCATGTTTGTTTATATTTATTAGATATATCTGCCATGTTTCCCAATCTTGGTATGGTGACATTTGTAGTAGGTATCCTGTGGGACCAGAGGCACAGTCTCCATGGTCACCTGAGCTGGTTGCTCTATTAGTGTCCTTTCTATGGGTTGTGTGAGCCCTTCTGTTGCAATTGAGCCTTGACTGCTGTTGGCACATCAATGGGTAAAATTAAGCCTCAGGCCTACTGGCTGTATTACTAAAGCCCATAGCATATGAGCTATTGAGCAGGGGTTGAGTCACAGAGAGGCATACACCCCAGCAGGCTCTTGTGCCTTCTAAGACCACCCTTTGTGGTGTGCTGCTTAATCAGTGGTGCTAGTTGTTGTATGAAACTGGCCACATGGTGTATTGGTTTGGGGGCTTCTGGGGAGGGGCTCTCATGCAGGCGAAGGTTAGGCATCCCCTTAATGGGTATGGGGCTACCTTGTAGGAATCACAAAGCAATCCACGGTTAGTTGCTGCCTGTACTGGACCTAGAGCTGATTGAGAGAAGCCATGTTGTGAACCCAGGCCAGCCACAACCAGCACCAGGCCTGAGGCAGCTGAAGGCACCCAATGGCCTACTACTGCCTGCCAGATGCCTATAAGGCTAAGTGACTGAAAGAGCTTTGGGCAGTACAGGAGTTGGGTGAGGCAGGGTCTTAGCAGGTCAGCATGTTGGGGTGAGTGGTGTTCATCAGGTTAATGAAATTCAGATTCACTCAGCAAAAGGCTCAGGGCATACCCAGAATTGCTGTCACCACCTGGGACCTGTAGGCCCAAGAGCTGTCAAAGAAATACTGCAGCATGGGCCACTAATGGCTGCCTGCTTGCCACTGGAAAGCCCCTAGAAATGTGTGAGTTGAGTGGGGCAAAGTCTCATGGATTTACCAGGGTGGGGTGAGTGGTGTTCAACAGGTTAGGTCGGACTCAGATTTGGCATCAATGTTGATCTTGGGCCTCAAAAGACTCCGAGCACACCAAGCATGCTACAATATTTTCAAAATTTAGGTTGTAGTAAATAAATTTTGATATTACTACAAGGTGATTATTTGATCCATTCTTAGATCTTCACAAGCAAGTGTTATTGATATAGTCATGTCTAGTGGCCAGTCTATTTATCTATCTATTATCTATGCAAGTATGTGTGTATGTATGTATAAGGTCTGACAACTAAGTTCATGAACTCATCCTAGAAAAAGTACTACATATCTCATTGCTGAATATCACTATGGTCACCTTCGAAGTACTCCTCTTGGGGAGCTATGCACTGATGCCAGCACCTAGTTCACCCTTCAAAGCTATTTTGGAACTTTTATTCTGGAATGGCCATCAGAGCCATCATCATATTACCATTGATGTCCTTAATGTTATAAAAATTCTTTCTTTCAATATTTTATATTTGGGTAAAGAAAAAAGTCACTAGGGGGAAGATATCAGGTGAATAGGGAGGGTGTTACAATACAGTTATTTGTTTACTGGCTATAAACTTCCTCACAGACAATGCTGTGAGAGCTGGTGCATTGTGATGCAAGAGCCATGAATTGTTGGTGAAAATTTATGTCATTTGCATTTAAATTTTTCAGGCAGGCTTTTCAGGATTTCCAAATAGTCAACTTGGTTGTCTGTTAGTCGAGTTGCTACAAATTCATAATGAACAGCCTTTCTGATATCAGAAAAGGTTACTAACACTATTTTGACTCTTGATTTGGATGAATGGAACGTTTTTTGGTCATGGAGAATTTATTGGCTTCCATTGTGCATTCTGATGCTTTGTTTCAGGGTTGCATTGGTACACTCAGGTTTCATCGCCTGTGATAACATAGCACGAAACATCATCTCTCCAAAAGGTCTTGGCAAATTTGAACTCTCCTTTGCTTTGGTTCATCAGTGAGCTCCCTTAGGACCATTTCTGCACACACCTTCCTCATGTCAAGTTTTTCAGTTAATATTTTCATAACCATTTCTCTATTAGTATTAACTTGGTCTGCTATGCTTCTCACAGTCAGCCAACAATTCTGACACATATTCGATGGATTTTCACAATGTTTTAATCAGTTCTGCTCATTACTGGCCACCCCGATCTCTTTTCACCAGTGATACTTTCTCTCCCCTCAGAAAAACATTTAATCCATTTGTACACTGCCTTTTTCTTCATAGAATTATCACCGTAAACTTGGGCTAACATGTCCCTGATTTCACTTCAATTCTTGCCAAGTTTAACAAGAAATTTAATGTTTGCTCATTTCTCTAATTCAAGCTCTGACATTCTTGCAATGGCACACAACAACATGCAAGAGTAATGACCACCACTCAGCAAGACACTGCCACATATCAACATGAACACAGCTGTGAGACACTGTTATATCAAGTTTATGTGTCCTCACCAAGTTGTTTGTACAGTGCTGCCAATGTAAGCACATAGTGGCAAGTTCGTGAACTTAACTGTCATACCTCGTATGTATCTATCATCTATCATACGTATTTGTATTTATATTTAGGTCTATATCTATATGAAAATACAAAAATTGTAGAGGTAAATTTTTACTTGTATTCATTCATAAATCCCTAAAATTATTAGAGCTAAAGCTGAATTGATTAGAAATATAAAAAATTATCTAAAATGAATGATAGCATGATAGCACTTATATTATAAACCATAAAATTGTTTTACACTATTACATTTTACCAATGAGAATAATAAAAAAAAAATCCAAGTATGTAGATTAATAAGAAATCATATTAAGCTCTGTATTGACCAAAGATTACAGGAAAAACTTGGAATTTTATTGTCATTTTTATTGTTGCAATGATGGTACATGTGTGTGAGTTTAAACAAACACTATCATAAGAGACAGCCAAGGACACAAATATATTAGAAAAGTTCAGGTAATTTGCATCTAACTTTTTCTTACGTAAAGTTTTTCTTACTCTTCTTTGAGCTCTGCTTATATATTGACCAGTTTTTCTAAGATCTTATAACTTAAGGTTTGTAGGAAAACTGTAATAGCATTAGTTGAGAAACACAAAGATGAAGACATGCTTATAAAGGAAAAGAATAGATCTTCCTTAAATATCTAAATATTTTTAGAAAAAACTAAATAGAGGCAATACTAGAGAGAAAAAACTTAAACAACACATCTCAATCTTTTAAGTAATAATTCTATATCAAATATGTACTTTTTATTATTATTATTTTTTTTTTTTTGAACTGAACTAGGGGCCTCACTGCATTCAGGAGGCAAACCCCAGTTCAGCATGTGGGTTCACCTGGGATGAAGCCGAGATTCGATCCTCGGTCCTCGGGGCTTCAAAGCGAGTGCTTAACCCGCTGAGCAATCCCGGCTTTCTCTATATCAAATATGGATCCAATAGTTTCTATTTATACTGAAGAAAAAAGACAATCATACATTCCATCAAAAATATAGATGGTATGAAATCTTAAAAAATTTCTAAATATGCTTCGTAGAACAAGAAATATGTTGACAAAAATGGGTTTTATTGTTTTTCTCAATGTTATCTTTTAAGAATAATATTCATATTATGTCTCATATTTAGAAGAATAATTCCAAGGACAAGTGCTGAATGATAATATAGGCAAATATGAAGCCAATGCCACAACAGAGCCATTTCTTACTGTGATCTTTTCCTCCTGGGCAGTGAAGGCTTCTTCAAAGTCATCATGCTTCTGAAGCAGAGCTTCTACACTGCCCAGGGAGTTTCCCAGGTCTGTGTTTTCCAGGAATGCCTGTAGAAGACAGAAAAACATACCTCAGCATGCCTCACTGTTGAGAAACATTATCCTTGGAATATCTCTAAGACAAGGACTATGGAAGGAGACGAAGGCAGTGGAGACTAAGGTGGGAATTATCACAAAGCAGTATCATAGGAAGAGACTAACCTCAAACAGCAGGGACTTAGACTTCCTCACTAATCATCTCATACAGCTTTATCACCTTTGTCTCTAAGTCGATGCACATAGAATTCTCCCAACCAATCTATGCTCTATTCAGAGCTATCAAAGTTGTCTCAAGAGGACTGTTTACCTCCAAGAAATGTTTGGTTAACCCTGTCTGACTCATTATGATTTTCTCTTCCTAATCCCTTAGCAATTTGATATTAATTTTTTCTTATATTCAGTTGAAGTTAAAGCCTCTATGCTACTTATTGAGGTATTTTTCTATGCATTCGTCCATGAGGAAATGCAAGCACCTTACAGAAGGGTCAATCTTTTTCTTCTCTTTGTGGTTCCCCTTTCAGTTCCTAGAACAAGCTTAGGATCACAAGAGTGGTCCTGAGGGTATTGATAGTAATTGTGGTAGTAGCTGAGGACTGGAGAAGTAGTTTCTGGATACTTGCTCAACCCTTCCGTGTTACCTCTTGTCTACTCATCCAACTGTCCACTTGCTCACTGTCACGGTAGAAGAGGTGTAAGTTCAAGCACTGCTCATACTGATGCTGACGCTTGGCCCAGAGTTCCAGCAGGGCAGCCCAGCTGCTGTTAAGTATTGTCATCTTTGGAAAGAAAGAGATAATGTATCAGAAAGATATTTAATTAATCTTATTCCACATTACTGAGAATCTAATAAATACAAGGTCTTTTGAGGGATACAAAAATTAACAGAAAATGGGCTTTTCTCTTAAGGTCCAACATATAACTGTAGCTTAGGAAAATGGTATTGATATATAATGGAGGTTAGCACATTTAGTATGAATAAATAAATAGGAAAATTCAGGTTGGAAGAGACAAGCAGTAGAAATATGGAAAATACATATACCAAACAGAGATAAAAAGGGTGGATGGGTTGGGACTATGGGAAGATATAATGACACAAGCAAGTAATTACTCCAAGTAATTACACAAAGTGCTCCAGAGAAAAGCAAAGAGCCTAAAAAACTGGACATTTGATGAATTTTAAGGTCATAGAGATTTTAAATTGTCAGACTCAGAAGTTTTGCATTTTATTCAGAAAGCAAATAAGCAACATTAAGAAAGGAGAAAAATGACATTAAATGCACAAAAAGCCTCTCTTTCTACCCAAGCATCTACCTAAGAAATTCCTACTTATTATCACAGCTGCTGTGTTAAGTTTATGAAAAAAGCAGCACAAATTATCAGAATCCCAGGATAATAAGTAGGTTTTTAAGGACTTGGGATCCTACTATTGCTTTGGCAGAGTATAATAAAATCTGTATTATAATGTTCCTATAGAGTACTGAAGGAATAATAATAAAATCCACATTAAAATGTTCCAATAGAGTACTGGAGGAATTTAAAATATGGTTATTTAACCCTTATCTATCAATAGCACTGGAGGCTGTGTTTAAAATCTAATAAAATTCAAAGAAACTTACAAATTTTATTTTTATTATCATTCTAAGGAGTTCCTCAGACTATGTGACTGGACCCAAATCTCTTTCAGGGGCCAGGGGTTGAGGTGAATCCCTATGATCCAGGAGGTTAGGATAATGGCAAATTTGATTCTTCAGTGAGTGGTATTATGAGTTCAAAGCTTTCCTTTGAAAGAAGAGAATCAATTTGATTTGACATTGTTGAGAGGAGAGAATAAAAGATACAAGTGTCAGTTATTTGTCTGACACTGCTAGGCACCTTAGGGAACACAAATATGAATAAGGTGCAGTCATCACAGAAATCACAATCTAAAGATGAGCATGGGAAAGTGATCAAACAGAGCATATGTGGCAAGGCAAGATAGTATGCAGGTTTCTAATTAGGTAGAAGTTATGTTGATGAAGCAAAGATTCAGAGGTAACAAAGCACACATCATGTCCTGAGAATTTCAAATGATTCAATTTAGGTAAAGCAATATATGAACGAAATACTGTGAAAGTTGGGTTCATACTACTTATATATTTACTTGTATATGACTTCTATCATCTTCCCTTCAGAGATTATCATATTATTATAAGATTAAGGGCTAAATATATATCCAAATTTTACAAAATCTGTTAAATTAATTACCTTTTCCTGAACTTCATCAGATGCCTCATGATTGACATCCAGTAGGGCTTGACCAGTCTCATCAGCAGATTGAAATCTTTCATCATACGAGTCAATCTCATGCTATGACCACAAGACAAAATATCTTAAAATGCAGCAAGAACCTTTCTGATTGTCTTAGCAATTCCCTTTCCCTCCTGTTAAGGAGGACTTTTCTCTCTACCTTATGCTGTTGATGCCTGTCTAGTAGGGCTTCCCCACCAGCCACATCTGTGGGCAGCTCATCAGCATTGATCAGAGCAGTTTTCTCCTTCATCCAGCCTGAGAGCTCATCATAGTCAGATAAGAACCGCTGGTACCTTTGGGAAAGGAAAGGTAAAGGCCAAGAAGGAGAATCCGATGCAAATGAACTTATGATAAAGAGTTAGGAGTTAGGTTGAGCTAAGATGTGAGATACTGTCCTTTCTTTAATCCTAGCCTTCCCCTTTCCCTAATGGACTTTCTGTTGCTTTTGTGGTGCAGGTTGTAAGTACTTCACTTAGGTTGTATATTCCTTGTATAGATGTGTCATTGTGTGATGAGGCAGTTAGGCATTACATCTCCAACTTCACAAGTTGACACCTACCCCAAAGGAAGTTGAAGTAGGGCAAAGTACTACCAATAAAGCCAATTGATAAGCACATAACAAATAAATGACAGAAAGCACCTGTGAGAAGGGGGACTAGGAGTCCTCATTTATCTTAGTTCACCCTTAACCCTATTAATAAAAGATAAACACAAAAACAATTTAAATAAATCAAATGCTCACCATTTGACTTTAAATCACAACAATAAGACAAACACTACTTTCTGGTAATTTAGTAACTAACAATAAAATTAACTATTGCAATTATATCCTTTTTTTTTAACTAACCAAATAATTCTAGATCTATTTTTATGCTCTTCAGCTTGAAAATTTTTGAATTTCTTAGCTAGGCCAGGATTTTGACATTTCTTTAGCTGCTATTCCTATTCCATGAGCCATTTCAATAACATCATACAAGTATACAAACAGAGGAAGATAAAAGGAGGGCAAGTGAAGGGAGGTGACATCTAAGTATTTTATATCAGCTTGCAAAAGACATCTCCTGGAAAATTAAAACTTCTTTTGCTTCTATTGAGCAGGCAAGAGGTCTGTGTTCCACACTGTTTTACTACTTTCAACCCTTTATTTCTGTTTCTGGTATTATGTCTGGACCCTGCAGAGATAGGTAGAACAACAGAGAGGAGAGATTCTGTACCAATAGCAAGCCTGCAGCTTTTCAAATCTGTTGGTAGCCAAGGCTCGGATACGCTCCCAGTTGGAGGCAAGATCGTCTTTCATCTCCTGGATCTGAGGTGCATCTGAAGCATGGGAAAGCTTCAGTTTTTCTGCTTTGGCACATAACTCCTTCACCTTTGGGATGAAAAAGATACCTAATGGGTAATCCAAGTACTCTGACTCCTCCTGGCAAAGTTTTATTGGAGAGATGCAACATAACAATGTTATAATAATAATAATTTATTAATACCTTTATACTGATATATTTATGTTAATATACTGATGTACTATATTAATGATAATAATTTACTGAGCACTTTTTGTCTCATTGTGCTAAGTACTTCACAGGCATTTTCTTGTTTTATAGTCTTCCTTTAATAATGTTATGAAGTACAAAATATTCTTAGTCTTCTTTTATGTGAAAACTGAAAGATAAAGGGTTTTGTTTGCTCAATATCACTCACCTGGTGTCAGAAGCAACATTTAGACATAAGTCTGTGCTTCACCTCTCTTAATACCATTTCCATAAATATTATTGTAATAATTAGAAAGGTATTTTTGCCTAGAAGGACAAAAATGTCAGTCATGCTAAATCATTTTGAGCACAATTCCTGAGTTGTAGGATTACCAGAGAAAAAATGTGGATATGGATGACTTTCCACATGTTAGCATTAGTCCTTCAATTAAACCCAACTAAAATCAGGTATTATGTAGGGTATAGAATTTCATTATCATTATTCATCAAATCATGGAATTTTATTATTTGTTTTTAGGAGAAAAGACCAAAGACTAAAATGAGCAAGAATAAAAAAGTAGAATAGTGAAACAGTTTTTAGAAACTGGATCCAGGTACAGAGATATGATTAAAGCACAGCAGGTGGGCATCTTCCTGTGGGATGACTCCACTGTAGATGCTCAGGAGTAATTGGTTTAGGTTATGGTTAGAGTGCAAAAGAAAGTAGGATAGGAATCATTCAAGAAAATTCTAGCATTCTTATACCTGCTTCACTAGGTGTAGAAATTTGGGTTTTCCAGTTTTTGGAAGAAAACCTAAAGGTGAATTTAGTAATGTGCTTCAAGTGTCCTTGAGTTTATTATAAAAGGAGAAGAAGACATTTATTTTCCCATTTACTGAGTGGTAGACAAAAAGAAACATGGTTCAGTTGCAATATAAGACAGTATGGTTAGATGAAAGGAAATACTCTCTGACCATGGAGTACTGAGTGAAATTAGGAAACCAGTCTTTATCTTTTTTTAAGATTTATTTTATTGTTTTTGACAGAGACAAAGAGAGACAGACAGAAGGGGGAGGGAGAGGGCCCAGAGAAGTCTCCATAGTTGTATGTCATCAGTTTTTTTACATGGTTTCATTCCACACAGGTGGGTGGGGGCCGCACAGGGTGGGACCGGGGTTGGGGCCTCCTGAATGTGAGGTACACCCCCTCAAGCCAGGGGTTGAAATGGGGGCAAGAACTGAACTGGGTGCCTCCAGCATGAGAAGCACACCCTAGTTCAGCATATGGATCTGCACAGACTGAGGCCGGGATTTGATCCTTGGTCCCTGGGGCTACAGAGCTAGCGCTTAACTTGCTGAGCCATCCCGACTTCCCAGGAAACCATTCTCAGAGGTGTTTGTGTGTGTGTGTGTGTATGTTTTAATCATAAAATATAATTAAAATTTTTATTTTGTTTTATTTGACTTTGAATCATGAAAAGCTATGGGTTTCTCTGAAAGAAATGGATTACCTCAGTACTTTATTGTCCTGATACATTACCTGTACCTGTATTTTGAAAATAAAGCCACTGTCAGGACATAATAGAGAGACCAAACGGTATTTTATAGGCAAAGGTATCAGACAATGGTGCATTTTCTCTAATTCTTTTTAACCTGTGTACAGATAATAGCATATGAAAAACTCGGTTACTCAGAGTAAAGAGGAGTGAAAATTGGTGGAATGTCAGTAAATGTAGATACGCAGATGATACATTTTACTGGCAAAAAGAAGCAGTTATTTGAAATGACTTCTGATGAAAGTAAAAGAAGAAAGTGCCAAAGTGGGACTGCATTTGACTTCAAAAAGACAAAAATGGGACTACTGAAGAAACATACAAATTTAACATAGACAACGAAGACATAGAAATTGTTAAAGATTTTGCTTATCTTGGTTCAGTTACCAATACAAAAACTGAAACCAAAAAATAAAGAGAAGGCTGAGATCATATGGTATTTGTCTTTCTCAGTCTGACTTATTTTATGTAGCATAATGATCTCACTTATATGTGTAATCGAAAGAACAAAATAAATAAACAAATAAAACAGAAACAGACCCATAGACACAGAGAGCAAAGCTGATGGCTACCAGATGAAAGGGGCATTGGGAGGCTATGTGGAAAAGGTGATGAGATTAATAAGTACAAATTGGTTGTTATAATAGAGTCATGGGGATGTAAAGTATAACATAAGGAACATACTCAATAATATTGTAATAATTATGTGTGGCTTCAGACGCATATTAGATTCATCAGGGGATCACTTCATAATTATATGTCTAATGACTATGCTATACACCTGAAAGTAATATAAAGTAATATTTAATGTCTACTATAATTAAGAAATACAGTCATAAGGATATATAGTACAGCATAGATAATGCAGTCAATAATACCTTAATAACGATGTACAATGTCAAATGGGTAATAGACTTATTAAAGTCATTACTTTGTGAGATATATAGATGTCTAATCACTATGTTGTTTTGTACACCTGAAACTAATAGAGAAAAGGCTGAGACTCAGAAGGGCAGCAATGGAAGAATTAGGAAGTATCACCATGAGCAGAAATGTGTCATTAGAGATCAACACTCAGATCACACATACCCTCACATTCCCATTACTATGTACAAATGTGAAAGCTGGACATTGAAGAAAATATGTAAGGAAAAAACAGATTCATTTGAAGTATGGTATTGGACGGGAGCTCTACAAATACCCTAGACTGCCAAAAAGATAAATAAGTGGGTTCTAAAGCAAACTAAATCCCAAACATCACTGGAGACATAAAGTGACAAAACTGAAGGTGTCCTATTTTGCACACATCATTAGAAAGCAGGGTTCTTTGAACAGAACAACACTAGAAAAAAATATAATGCAGCAAGAAAAGAAGCAGAGCAAATATGAGATAGATTGACTTCATAAAAAAAAAAAGACATAGAGACGTCATGAGATGAGCTCTTAAAACCTCTCCTGGAAAGAACAAGAAATTGAGCAACTAAAATTCAACCAGAGGATCCCTAAGCCACACACAGCCTCAGCTGAGAGATCTGCTCATCACAAAAAAATATCTAAAGCCAGAGAAAGGAAGGGGAGTCAGAGAGAAGGGAAGGGAACAGTGCAGAAACACGTGGTGGAGCCCAGCTGAAGACCTACCTAGTGAACCACCCAGAGACTGACCCAGAGGTTGGCAGAGGAGACTGTGGTGGGAGTGTGGGAGCACCAGTGGAAGTGCAAAACTACTCTGAGCAGGTGGAGGCCTAGGATAGACAAACGCTGAAGTACAGGCAGCCAGAATGCGGGGCAGGTGGCAGATGGAAGTGGAGCTGGTTGTAGCCTGACTCTGCAATAGGAATATGAGGAGAGTAGCCACAGCATGGCATGGGTAGTCATAGCAAAGTGCAGAAGGCTACAGTGTGGCCTCAGCACAGCACAGCTGGACATCAATGCATGTGACCAAAGTGTGGGTCCAGATGTCAGATCATGGGTCAGGTGGCTAGAGATTGGGGCCCACTGACCATAAGGCCAGTGACTGGAGCAAGAAGCAGGTGGTTAAAGTATGTTCAGGTGGCTGAAGTGCATTCTGGTGGCTGGAGTGCTAGTGGCAGGAGAGCTCTGGTGGCTGCAGTGCTCATTGGTCCTTGATGAAATAAGGCACTAACAGGTGCATTGCTCAGCTTTGGATATAGAACCTGGCTACTCCCTCTTACTCTCTCCCAAAACTCACTCCCACCACCCAGCTCTGCCCAGTGCCTGCACTCAATTCAGTCAGCTGTTGGTGGAAAGCTGCCACTACCCTGTGATGCAAACAGACCTGCTTCGTTTTCAAGAAACCCAACCTCCACCCTTCCCCATTGAAGCTGGCAAAGGGATCCAGAAAAACAATGAAGCATGGGCATGGCAGCTTATGACTACGGTGAGATCTCAGAGGCAGAGAATAACATTGCCCATCATAGCCTCCAAAAGAGGAGGCACAAGAAAACCAAGGTGATGAGTCAAAGAGAAGCATACCTTCTAGGAAGTCTCCTACTGTGAGAAAACTGAATAACCAAGATAAAATATTGTAAGACACTGCAACAATACCAGCTTGGAAGTAAAAGAAATATTTCTTCATATCTACCAGAGGAAAAATTCTGATGCCCAGGAATAGAAACATTCCAATAGCAATGAGTACCCTTGTGAACAAAGGTTCTCAGATTTTTCATTTAAAAATGAAAAATCTCCACAAATGGAACTTAAAGATATGGAAATATATTACATAAATGACACAAATTTCAAACTGCAATTCTGAAAACAATTAAAGAGATAAAAGAAAATTGGTGGAGTACTCAGAGGGACCTAAAAGATCTCAGAAAGAAAATCCAAGAACAAAGGAATACTTGAACAAAGAAATTGAAACCATAAAAAAGGACCACATAGAAATTCTGGAGATAGACAATACAATAAAAGAAATGAACAATTAAATAGCTAGCATAGGAAGCAGAGCTGACCAGATGGAGAAAAAGAATTAGTAAAGTCCAGACATAAGTTTGGAAATATCACAAGGGAGAAGAGAGAGACCTGAGAATTAAAAGAAATGAAAGATTTCTATAAGAACTATCTCACTCCATTATAAATAGTAACATAATTATAGGTATTCCACAGGAAGCAGAGGACAGAATAGGCACAGAGAACTTGCTCAGAAAAATAGTAGATGAGGACTTCCCAAATCTATGGCAAGAACTGGAACCTTAAATTCAAGAAGAAAACAGGACCCCTAGCTACTTGATTCCTAGCAGATCCTCTTGAAGGCACATTACACTGAGGATGTCAAAGGTCAAACACAAAGCAAGAATCCTCAAGGCAATCAAGGAAAAGAACATCATAATCTATAAAGGAAAGCCCATCAGACTGTCATCAGATTTCTCAACAGAAACTCTATAGTCTAGGAGGGAGTGGAATCAAGTACTCAAAGTACTGAAGAAGAGAAATTACTAGCCAATAATTATCTACCCAGCAAAGTTATCTATTAGATATGAAGGAAGAATAAAGACATTTTCAGATATGCAGAAATTGAGGGAATTCTCCAGCACAAGGTTAGCATTTCAAGAAATATCGAAGGAAGCTATTGGACCTGAAACAAAAAGTAAAAATAAATAGGGATAAACTGGGACAACAGAAACATGAAAGGGGAGAAAGTAAAGGTTTAAACTTTCAAGACAGTGGAGATAAAAGTATCCTTAAGACAAGGAACCACAGCATATATCAAACATTCTTTACATAAACTTCATGGTAACCATTCTAAAAGAATCTACAACTGAGACAAATAACAGAGAGAGAGAAAGACAGAGAGAGAGAGAGAGAGAGAGAGAGAGAGAGAGAGAACAAACAGAGAAAACAAT
Organism: Craseonycteris thonglongyai; assembly: GCA_004027555.1. Taxonomy (NCBI): domain Eukaryota; kingdom Metazoa; phylum Chordata; class Mammalia; order Chiroptera; family Craseonycteridae; genus Craseonycteris; species Craseonycteris thonglongyai. The sequence goes on along the minus strand of PVKE010018374.1, from coordinate 3,930 downwards.
TATAAATGTCATCAAACTAGAATAAACAATTCAAATAAACAAGCAAAAAAAGAGTTACCAGAAAACAAAAGACAGAATAGCTACAGGAAATCCTCATATATAAATCATTATCCTAAACGTAAATGGACAAAACTCACCAATAAAAAGATACAGAGTAGCAAACTGGATTAAAAAACAAAACAAAACAAACAAACAAAAAATTGACCATATGCTACATCCAAGAGACACACCTCACACACAAGGACAAATACAGACTCAAACTGAAAGGGTGAAAAACAACACTCCAAGCAAATGGCATCCAGAGAAAAGCAGGTGTAGCCATACTTATATCTGATGAAACAGACTTCAGGATAAAAAAGATAGTAAGAGACAAAGATGGATGTTTTATAACGATAAATGAGATAATACAACAAGACAGGAAACTTATTAATATATATGCCCCCAACCAAGAAGGAACACCTATTGCAAAGTATCTACTAACAGATCTAAAAGGAGAAACTGACAAAAACACAATTATAGTAGGGGACTTAAACACCCCCTGAGAGCCATGGACAGGTCATATGAACAGAAAATAAATAAATAAATAGCCTTAAATGATATATTACACCAATTAGACATAGTTGACATTTACAGGACACTCCATCCTACAACACATGACTGACTATACATTATATGCTACTGCACATGGAACATTCTCAAAGATAGACCACATACTGGAACGCAAAGCTGGCCTCAGCAAATTTAAGAGCTTCAAAATTATATCAATTGTATTGTCTGACCACAAAACTTTGAAATTGAAGATCAACTATAAAAAGAGATTAAACAACATTTTATTTAAAATATAGATCAAAAGGGAAGCTGGGATGGCTCAGTAGGTTAAGCACTCGCTTTGCAGCTCCAGAGACGGAGGATCAAATCTGGACTCTGGCCCAGGCAGACCCATATGCTAAACTGGGGTGTGCCCCCAGTTCAGTTCTTGCTGGGGCCTATATGGGCGGCTCCCGGCCCAGTTCCTGCCCTGTGCAGCCCTAGCCCACCTGTGGAGTGAAACTATATGGAAAACTAATGCTGTCAACTATGGAGACTGCTCGGGGCCCTCCCCCTTCTCTCTGTCTCTCTCTGTCTGTCTCTCTCTCTCTGACAAAAAAACAATAAAAATAAATCTTAAAAAAGAGCAATATTAGAAACACCAATATTTAAAAATCTATGCTTTGCAAACATTTTTAAAAAATGGATAAAAGAAGAAATAAAAGAAAGAGAATTACAAAATACATAGAAATGAATGATGATTAAAACACAATATATCAAAATTACTGGGATGAAGTAAAAGCAGTAATAACAGGAAAATTTATATCACTCCAGGCCTATCTTAAGAAACAAGAAAAATCACAAGCACACAACCTGATACCACATCTTACACAACTAGGAAATAAGAACAAAAAATACCCAAAGTCAGCAGAAGGAGATAAATAAAAAAATTAGAGCAGAACTAAATGAAATAAAGAATAGAAAAACAATAGAAAAAATTAATGCAGCAAATAGCTGGTTCTTTGAAAAAATTAATAAAATTGACAAAACCCTGGCTAGGCTCACCAAGAGAAAAAGAGAAAAGACACAAATAATTCAAATTAGAAATAAAAGAGGTAAAATTACAACTGATATCCAGAAATAGAAAGGATCATTCAAGAATACTATAAAGGGCTATATACCATGACATTTTTCAACCTAGAAAAATGGACAGGTTTCTCAAAACATATAGTCTACCTAGACTGAATCAAGAAAAATTGAATATCTAAACAGACCAATGAACAGTAAGAAAATTGAAACAATTATCCAAAACTCCCCCACAAGCAAGAGTCCAGGACCAGATGATCTCAATAATGAGTTTTACCAGGTATTCAAAGAGGAACTAACAACTATATTCCTCAAAATTATCTTAAATATTGAAGAAGACACAATGCTTCCCAACTCATTCAACAAGGACAACATTACTCTAATACCAAAGCCTGGTAAGGATAACACACAAAAAGAAAACTGCAGACCAATATTGTTGATGAACACCAGTGCAAAAATCCTAAGCAAAATATTAGAAAATTGAATACAACAATGCATTAAAAAGATTATACATCACAATCAAGCAGGATTCATCTCTGGAGCACAAGGATGCTTCAACATATGCAAATTGAGTAATGTGATACACTATGTAAACAAAATAAAAGATAAAAATGATGATTATATCAATTGATGCAGAAAAAGTGTTTGACAACAAACAACATCCATTCATGATCAAAACACTTAATAAAATGGGTATAAAAGGAAAGTATCTCAACATAACAAAGGCCATATATGACAACCTTCCGCTAACATCATATTGAATGGGGAAAAACTGAAATCTTTTCTTCTAGAACCAGGAACAAGACAAGAATGTCCCATGTCACCACTACTATTCAACATAGTGCTAGAAGTTCTAGCCAGAGCCATTGGCAGGAGAAAGAAATAAAGGGCATCCAAATTGGTAGTGAGGAAGTTAAACTGTTACTTTTTGCAGATGACATGAGCCTTTATATAGAAAACCCTAGAGACTCCACCAGAAAACTATTATAAATAATAAATGAATATAATAAAGTTGTAGGATACAATATCAATATACAAAAATTCACAGCATTTTTATATACACACAACAAAACTTCAGAAAAAGAAATGAGAAAAATGATACCTTTTGAGATCAAAACAAAAAGAATAAAATACTTAGAAATAAACTTAACATGAAAAACAATAAGACACTATTAAAAGAAATTGAAGAAGTTACAAAGAATTGGAAAGATATTCCATGTTCATGAATTGTAAGAATCAACAAAGTTAAAATGGTTATATTACCCAAAGCCATATACAGATTTAATGCAATCTCCATCAAATTCCCACAGACATTCTTTTGAGAAGTAGATTAAAAAAAAATCATCATATTCATATGGAACCACAAAAGACCTCCAATCACCAAAGCAATCTTCTGAAAAAAGAATAAGGCTGGGGGCACCATGCTCTCCTACTTCAGACTCTACTACAAAGCATCAATAATCAAGACAATTTGGTATTGGCAGAAAAATAGACATAGAGACCAAAGGAACAGAACTGAAAACCCAGAAATAGAACCACAAATATATGGACAGATAATTTTTGGCAAAGGAGCAAAAAATATACAATGGAGCGGAAAAAAAAGCCTCTTCAGTAAATGGTGATCAGAAAACTGGAAAACTATATGCAAAAGAATAAATCTGAACTGTGGTCTGTCACCATATACCAAAATTAACTCAAATGGATTGAAGACCTACACATAAGATCCGAAACAAAAAATTATATAGACGAAAACATTGGCAGTAAACTTATAGACCTTGGGTTCAGAGAGGGCTTTATGAACTTGATCTCAAAGGCAAGTAAAAGCAAAAATAAATGAATGGGACTCTACCAAACAAAAAAGCTTCTGAACAACAAAGGAAACGATCAACAGAGTAAAAAGGCAACCAACTGAATGGCAGAAAATACTTGCAAATAATGTCTCTGGTAAGGGGCTGATATCTAAAATATATAAAGAACTCAGACAACTCAACACCAAAAAATAAATAAATAAACAAATAAAATAAAAAAAATAACAAACAAAACAAAATGAAACAAAAAAACCAACGATCTAGGGGAAAGCCGGGACGGCTCAGCGGGTTGAGCGCTCGCTTTGAGGCCATGAGGACCGAGGATCGAATCCCGGCTCCGGCCCAGGCAGGACCCGCGTGCTGAACTGGGGAGTTCCCACAGTTTGGTTCTCTAACTGTCTCTGTCTCTATCTCTCTCTCTATCTGTCAAAAAGTAAAATAGAAATAACTATGCACTGAAGACAAAAAGATAATTTCTCTCTATAAATGTGAAAAGATAAAAAAAAAA
>PVKE010018373.1:0-29630 GCA_004027555.1 Craseonycteris thonglongyai | reverse complement strand
CAGTCAAATTGCATGGGAGGCACTGCATGTACTCATTTCCTCTTGAAGCAATTACCGTCTTCCATCCTGTGTGAAGCCACAGGGACATGGGCTGATGCAGAGAATGCTGCTCTGAATGCTTGATGCTTTGCCCTGTGATCTAGCCCAGAATCTGATGAAAGTTTAGCTAATAGACACTAGCAGACTCTCATTGACATTTGTGAAAGGGACTCTCTCTTGAATTATGCAGTGCTTCCCAACCTTTTGAAAGAACTTAAAAAAAAGAAATTTTTGGAAAAATATCAATTTGATCTGATATTGTTTAAATGTCCTAAGGAAACAAACAGCTCCACAGACATCAATGCTGAAAAAAAGTTGTGAATGACTTTCAAATGAGTCGTGTGTGTGTACCATTAGCCAATTAGTCAAAATTACCTTTTATATGCCTGGGCACAGTGACTCTTAGTTAAAGGACAATGAGTTTACTGCAAAGATTTGCTGTTCCAAAGCAAATTTCCCAAGGGGTCTGTGAGCCCCAGCTGGAGTAACAACAATCTCACTATTGTGAAATAATATTCTATTAATTAAGGACTGAAGCAAAAATCAGTGTACTATCATCTAACCATCTCCAAGCTAAACACATTGAGTAAATCAGTAGCCTAGCTTGTTCCAAACACAATACTTGTTTTTAAAATATTTTACTTTAAAAAAGTTGTCGGGCACGATTCATGGGCAGGAGGCAGTGGGACAAACGTCAGAAGGTCTGATTTTCAGAGCTACTCTGGCCATAAGATAGCAATTGAATGACTGGCAAAATGTTTATCCCCGATAAGCTTTAGTTTCCAATAAGAGCTTGATTGTATCTTATAATTTTTAAGAGTCCATTTAGCTCTCAAATTCTATTAAATTGTATGATGGGAAATTGCAACATTTGACTGATTTTTGCCTTCATAATGGCTATACTGTATGGTTCAACCTAAATTATTCCAATCTTAAGAGGATTTATGGGTTCCTGTGAAAATCTCCTTTGAGAAGAGACTTTTTGACATAGAAGAGTAAATATCCTAATTTTTCACTATAAGTAATTTCAAATTAGTCCATTGAGGTTTTGGTATATTTCATCCTTAAGGTTATTTTTAAATGGGAGAAACATTAAACAATCATTTAAACATTGTTTAATTGACTTCATCAAGCAATTGAATCAAAAGTCACTCTTCTCTTCATAGATTATGCAGTACAAAATATCTGACCTAAATTATGTACTAAAAGATACACATAAACTAGGTCTCACATTAAACAGGTTAAATATTCACTTACTGCATTGCTTAGAAGTTTTTGCATTTTATTGTTATATTTGAAAAGTACAAAGAAACATTTTTAAGTGAATATATCATTTTTTTTCTTGAATATTCATTCATGGAATTCTTCTTTTTATCAGTTTATTGTAATTGGCTATCCTCAAGGATATCTTAAAAGCAGTGGATTGATTTGAATGGAGTGTATTTCCTGACCATGTAATGTAGTTCTACCTAAATTAAATGTATAAGCTTTTTCTAGGAAACCTGTTTTAACATATATTTTTGAGGTTTAGAAAAAGGTGCCGTAATCTACTTAGTTGCTAAACCCTTGGTTTGGTTTACTTATGGGCAAATGGGATCTATAGGATATTTCTGTGATCCACACACTTCGCCATGAGAATCAAAATTATCTACCCCCAATACTGCTTGAACAATGAATGAGGACTGAAACCCCCACCCCTGAAAATACCTTACTGTCTCCATGACTAGAAAATTCTTTGAATCCCTTGTCTTAAAATTCACACCTTACTGTTTCCACTATTCCAGAAACTTGTCTGATTCTTACTCAGTCCTAATCAACTTTTTCCTTTCATTTCTCCTCCATTGAAAGACCCAACAAAACTTCTACATCCTGATAAATTCCAATCTTACCTTATCGCCCAAGACACTGCCAAAACACCCTCCATTACGGCAGTAAGCAATATACTTAGTGTTGGTTTATCAATAAGTCATACTGGTGACCTTTGGAGAGCTGGCATTCAACAGTCTACTTTCCAAATTTACCAGCATGATTAGGACTATGTGCTGAAATTTCAGGACCTCAATTTGAACAGCCATAAAGAGTGACCAAATGTTCGAAATATTGTCATTATAAACTATGATTTCACTCATTCATCTTTATTTCACAGGATGATTAAGGATATTAAGTGACTTAGATAGACTTTATATTAATTTGTTTAGCAAACAGTATCTGATGTAAGGCAAACATTTTTATAGATTATGGGATGTAGTTTATAGAATGAGGGTTTGTGTTTCTAGTCTGCATGGTGTTTACATGCCAGGGGATTAAGCTAGATCTTGATCACGTGAATAAGTTAATAAGCAAAACCACTATACCCTGTGTAAATATAGAAAGGAAATGAAAAGTGTAAACCTACAAAGGCCACTTAGGATCAGATGGGCAAGACAAGAGAGGCCCAAGGGAGAGTGATCAGTCATCCACTGAGGAGCTAAAACACAATTTCTTCAAACAGACAATGGGAAAAAGAGAGATTAGATCCTTTATGGAATAAGGGAATTTAGTGTGGCTGGAGTGTCAAAAGTGAGAAGTAGGTTTAAATGTGCATTCTTTGAGATATATTTTCAAGGTATGACTGGTAGGGCTAGGTGAGAGGGATGAAGGAGAGATTGAAATTTATTCCCAATGATGATACCTGCCTATACCACCTAGAACTCTGGTTGTAATGGACAATCATTGGTATCTGAATCCAGTTCCTTGTCACCTGGTTCTCTCCCAACTCATCTCTATCTCAACTCAGCCTCACTTAGTTGATTACAATATTTTCTTCCATGGGCTAAGTAGAAAAAGTATGATTTTATTTTCCTCTGTTTTTGTATCTTATCTGGGTGGTACCGGTATAAACTTTCTGAAGAAGTTACAGTTGAACTGTTAGCAGAACTGTCATTTCATATGAAGACAACAGAGGGGTTGGATTCACTTCCAAGGGTTACTACACAATTGATGGCAGGAGGTTTGCTACATAAGCTGCAACAAAGAACCTCTCAAGACATAGCTTCCTCTAGAGTGAGTGATCCAAGAGGGAGAGGGTGCACACCCAAAAAGGAAGTGGCCGTTTTTATAACCTGATTGTAAAGGTTATAATATCCTGTTACACTAAAAAACTAAACAAGGGTACAGATTCCAGGAGGCAAGATCATTGGGGCCATCTTGGAGGCTGGCTACCATAGGCTTGTAGATCAGGATCCAAAGGGAAAGCTTTTACATTTGTGTCACATCTAAAAGCCTGTACTCTGCATGAAGAAGCTTTACCATTTTTATCTTAAGTTAAAAGAGGCAGTCCTTGAGAAAACACATATGTTCTCATGACGAACAGACTGCCTACTAACTGCACAAGTTCTATATGACATGTCAAGGGTCATGGCCATGGGTTAACTGAAATCTACATGTGCCTGATGCAAACAATGTCCTAAAAAAAACACCGACTGGAAAATGTCCAATGACCTGCCCTTTAGGAAGAAAAAATATAACAAAACAAGTTAACAGTATTCCTTCTAGAGGTATTACAGAAGATATTTCATCATGACCATGCAAAGAATACAAAGTAGGTTAAAATGATGCTTTTCATTCATAGCAGGATCTGTTTACAAAGCAGAAAAACTAAAGAAAATCATTAATGTATTTATATCATTGATTTTTAGGTTTGGAAGCGACAATAAAGGTCATCTTGTAGCAGAATGAAGAAGGAAGGGGTAGCTAAAGAAGAAGACTGCCCAGAATTGCTGTAAATACATGGGCAGGCACCTACCGGATCTCCCCTCTGTTACTGTGAAAGCTAGGGGGAGCTGCCAGAAGTAGATATAATTGGCAGTAATGGACCGAAACTCACAAGAACCTAAACTTTGCAGGCTGGTGGATGTGGATAATTAGTGGTAATGGGCAATGATTGACAGAGGAAGAGAGACCCTCCTGTCAATTACTTGACAGGATATAAATACAGAAGGAGGGCTTTTTGGACCGGAGCTTTTGAGCAGGAGTGTTTGGAATCTGGAGGTGTTTTGCAGTCTATAAGTGTCAGGCAGCTAGGCCCATCAAGAACAGCAGCGGATCAAACCTGGCCCTGGGGGCATAGTGAAGAAGATAAGCAGACACCTGGAAGTGAGGGGGCTTAGTGCTACGATTGCTGGGCTGGAAGACCAGAGATGGCCCCTCTATTTCTGTGAAAGTCTGAGGTCCACCTGAAGGACTAAACACGAGCTGCCTGTGCTTGCCAGAGGATGGTGAGCAGAGGAAGGGCAGAGATGACCCTCTCCTTTCTGCTTGGGCCTTTTTGGACTTTGCCTTCTGCTGCTTCGGAGATCTGCATGAAACATCATTCTGCAACCTTCAGTCTTCTCCAAAGGACAGTATTGTTAAAAGGGAGAAGGGCTCTGGGTGCGATCTAGAACAGGTCTTGGGTGGCAGCAGGGTTACTTCTTTTTGCATGTTGTATGTAGCTCTAAAATAAAGGCTCCTCTCCTTTCTTTCACCCAACCTCTACCATCTCAGGTAATGGGTGCCCTTGTAATAAATTCTTATTCTGTCACCCAACTCCTGTGTCAGTCTATTGGCTGAGTGGTGCAGGCAGCATAAGCCTGGACACTGTTTCTCTCCGGTAACCATCTAGCCTAATACAATTTAAATGATTCATTTAATTTAAAATTATTTTTAATTCTTAATTTATGTACAATGAAATTCTCTTTATGATATGCAGTTCTATGGATTTTGACAATTGCATAGTCATGTACCCACAACCATAGTTGGTGATACAGTATAGTTTCATCACTCCCCAAATTCCCCTGTACTATCTCTTTGTACTTAACCCTTCTCCTACCCTCTAACCCCTGGAATCATTAATCTGTTCTCTGTTCTATAGTTTTGTGTTTCCCAGAATGTTATGCAAATGAAATCACAGAATATTGTGACTGACTTTTTCTACTTTGCAAAACATACCTAAGATTTTTTATTTGTTGAGCAAATCAATTGTTTGTTTCTTTTTATACCAATAGTGCTTCATTTTATGAATATATAATGCTATAAAGGACATCTGGTTGAAGGACATCTGGGTGTTTAACAAAAACAGCTATAAACATTTATGTACAGGTGTTTGAGCAAAATGTTTTATGGAATGGCTGAGTCATGTGCTAAGTGTATGTTTAACTTTATAATAAGTTGCCAAACTGTTTTCCCAAGTGGTTGCATCATTTAACATTCCTTACGGCAATGCATGAGAGTTCTAGTTGGTTCTTATCCTTGTCAATACTTATTGTTAAGTGTGCTTATTTGTTTATTTATTTTAAGTTTTGGCTGTTCTAATATTTATGGTATCTCATGGTAGCTTTAATTTACATTTTTATAATGATTAATGGAGCTGAACATCTTTTTATTTGCTTATTGCTCATCCTTATATAGGATTAGATCTTTTGCCTACTTTTATGTTGGGTTGTTTATTTTCTTATTATTGAGTTTGAGCGTTCTTTATTCTGGATTAAAAACTTTGTCAGAAATGTGACTTGCAAATATTTTCTCTTCATCTGTGGCTTATGTTTTTACTCTCTTAATATTATCTTTTGTAGAGATTTTTTGTTTGTTTCTTTTAAAATTATAATAAAGTTTAATTTATTAGTTTTTGTAAATTGTACTTTGTTACAATGTTTAAAAAATATTTGCCTAACCAGATGTCACAAAAATTTTGTCTTATATTTTCTTCCAGAAGGTGTATGATTTTATGTTTTTAGTTTTAAGTCTGTGGTCCATTTAGTTTTCTTTTTTTAGAAGGTGTGAGTTAGGAGACAAGGCTTAACTGTACTTTATACGTGAGCCATTTAAGGACTTGGTGTCAGAAGAATGTACTAATTTACTTAGATTACAAAATTATTGGTGTTAGTACTGAATTGGGGCAGGTACTGGGTAGCACTCTGCTGAGTAGGCCTGGTTTCCTGACCCCCATATTATTGTCACTGAGTAATTTTTAGTTGGAATTTTTCTTCTACTTTTGTTTGTGAGCTCTGTCTGGGTTCAAACATCTTGGTTCAATGCAGGGCTTTAGGAACTTTATATTTTTAACAGTTGTGCTAAAGGCACAGATGCGTCATTTCTGGCCTGGATATTAGAGGCATGTGTGTTGTTACATCAACCACACTTTCTTGATCAGGTATTGGCATAATACTGCCACATGACAAGCCAGTGAAAAAAACAGTGCCTTAGAGCAAGTGTTCTTTCTTGTGCTCAAGAATCCGGGGTCAGCTTCCAGTTTGGCTCATCTGGACTTTTTTTTAGCTTTAGGCTGCAGGTTGGGTTCAGTTATGTTTTTCATATGTTTTCTTCTGGAACCTAAGCTTCAAGTAGTGTCTGTCTATGACAAACTCTACTCTTTATTCATGGCTAGTCATTGCCAACTTATGCAAAGAGAAGTGAGGACTCTGCTTATATCATGTCTCCCAACATTCCATTGGCCAGAGCAGGTCTTATGGCTAAGACCAACACCACTGAGGCAGAGATGTATGTTCTAACCAGAGGAAAAGGAAGATGCAGATAGAATTTTTATTATACAGTAAGCCTAACTATTATATATGCTCAGAAATTTACCCAGTCGAATTGACACAAGACCGAAATTAAAATTCTGTATTCCTTATGGTTTCTTTCTGCATGTACATTGATTTAATACGTCACAGACAAGTTCCTAACTGAAGATTGAAACATTACACAATTATTCCAATAGTGTTTGGTCTATTGCCTACCGTGTCACTTCAGACCAGCAACTCTAAGGTGATATGCTGAAGCAGATTAATAAGAGGTTAGTCCTAAAACTGGTGATTTCTGAGAACTGTCATTACTTATGAATTAAATTTCCACAGGCTGCCTAACAACAGTTTAGGTACTTCTATGATTTATGTTAGAAGTCATTACTTTTTTTGAGGTGTTTGCACTATTCTTAGTATAGAGTGAGATGCTATTTAATCATAGATTAAATACAAGTAGAAAAACAATAGAATGTAGAGTTGGAAGGAATTTAAACCACTACCTTCACTTTAAAGATCAGAAATATGAGGCCTAGAGGAAGCTGGGATGGCTCAGTGGGTTAAGCGCTTGCTTTGCAGCCCTGGAGCCCGAGGATTGAATCCCGGGTCTGGCCCACATGGACCCATATGCTGAACTGGGGTGTGCTCCCAGTTCAGTTCTTGCTGAGGGCCTATGTGGGAGGCTCCTAGCCCAGTTCCTGCCCTGCGCAGCCCTGCACCCACCTGTGGAGTGAAACTATATGGAAGACTAATGCTGTTAACTGTGGAGACTGCTCAGGGCCCTCCCCATTCTCTCTGTCTCTCTCTGTCTCTCTGTCTCTCTGTCTCTCTCTCTCTCTCTGTTAAAAAAACAATAAAAAATAAATCTTTAAAGAAATATGAGGTCTAGAAAGATAACTAATTTTCTGAAGGACAGAAGAATTTGAAGAATGATTTAAGTCTTGAATCTAGAATTTTTGTACTTTTGACCACAAGTTGACAAAAGCGGTAACAGGTATCAGAATTTATTAAAGGGAAGGCAGTTTCACACTCTTAGTTATTTTTCCAAGTGGAATAAAGTTTAGAACAGCTAAGGCAAGCTGTCTATACTGATAGACTATTTCAAGTAGTACAAAGGTGGAAAGAATATGTCTGAATATTGAGACACATTAGAACTCATAGAGCCATTAACTGAATGGGAAAATTATTAGTCTGTAGCCATATGCTTGTCTGAAGGATAAGTTTGGTCCCTGGGATAAAGCTTGAAGTGAGATCACCTTGTATCACAACAATGATAGAGAGAAACTTGAGATTTTCAGTATTTTGTTATAGGAAGCAGACATTTTTCTGGCCATGTGGCATTCTTGGTTTTTAGGGTATTTGTGATTAGGCTGGGGTGCTATTACTACTCTCCTTATGGTACTTCCAACACCCATATTCTTCTTTATTTCCTGCTGCTACTGTGGACCCTATAAGATGGAATTAGAGGAACAGTTCAGAACAAGTTCTCTTAAGAAAGACAAAAACGAGGGGAAGCCAGGATGGCTCAGTGGGTTAAGTGCTCACTTTACAGACCTGGGGACCAAGGATTGAAACCCAGCCCTGGCCCATGTGAACTCACGCTGAACTTCAGTGTGCTTCCTATGTGGGAGGGCCCCAGTTCGGTTCTGCCCCCCCTGGTTTTGCCCCTGGCTTGTGGGGGTGCATGTCCCATGCGGGAGGCCCCCAGCCTGGCACCTGTCCTATGCAGCCCCTCCACACCTGTGTGGAAAGAAACCATATAGAAAACTGATGACTCACAACTAAGGAGACTGCTCTGGGCCCTCCCCTTTCTGTCTGTCTCTCTCTGTGTCAAAAACAATAAAATAAACCTAAAAAAAGGGAAGCCAGGATGGCTCAGTGGGTTAAGCGCTTACTTTGTAGCCTTGGAGACCGAGGATCGAATCCAGGCCCCAGCCCATGCGGACCCATATGCTGAGCTGGGGAGTGCCCCCAGTTCAGTTCTCACTGGGGTGAGACCCCGGCCTAGTTCCTGCCCTGTGCAGCCCTGCCCACCTGTGGAATAAAACTATGTGGAAAAACAAATGATGTGCAACTATGGAGACTGTTCTGGGCCCTCCCCCTTCTCTCTGTCTCTGTCTCTGTATCTCTGTATCTCTGTCAAAAACAATGAAAACAGGGGAAGCCAGGATGGCTCAGTGGGTTAGGCGCTCACTTTGCAGCGCCGGGGACCGAGGATCGAATCCCGGCCCCGGCCCGTGCGGAACCATACGCTGAACTGGGAGCTCCCCCAGTTCAGTTCTCTCTCTGTCTCTGTATCTCTCTCTGTATCTCTCTCTCTCTCTCTCTCTCTCTCTCTCTCGCCTCTGTCAAAATAAATAAATAAATAAATAATATATAAAAACAAAACAAAGAACAAACAAACAATAAAAACAAATCTTTAAAAAATAAATAAATAAATAAAACCTAAAAATAAAAATAAAAAGGAAAAGAAATACCAAAATGAGAGACTGTTGAACTTCCCTTCTTCAGCTGGGTTGAACTTCATTCTATCTCCAGTCTAGTCAGAAAATAAAATAAATGCTGAGGTCCACAGGGTGGAAAACCAAAAGCAATAAATATGCTCCACACATGTTTGTGGACTCTAGAATTGGCCATGTACCATGGTAAGAAATTGATTAAATCTTGTAGTTGACCTTCACAAATGGCTTTTTATAAAGTAACAGTCCTTCAGATCATGTTTTCCTTGCTGTATATTTCTAAAGAGAAAATTCTGCAGGAATTCATAAATGTACATGTAAATTAATCCTTTTCTCTTTAATCTTTCTTAACATTTTTACTAATGATCTTTGTAAATTAGAACTCACAAATTCAGTTTTCCCCATTCATCAGGAGTAAGAATTCTTAAGCTTATATAATGTAATCAGAGAGAGGTTGTGTATTACATTAAAATAATTTTAAGAAGCATTTATTTCTCATACATATCTTGTTGCTTTTGTTGTTTATACCCTGTATTCATGGCTTGCTTATGAGTATAATTGAAATTATTAGATCTTTTATGTGCTTTTAAAAATATGCTGTGATCATTATCTGTTTATGCTTTGTTAAATCTTTTGATAGATGCATTTTGTGGCATACAGAAATTGATGCATATACCAGACTCAGTGAATGGACCCTTACTTGTTCAAAGGAATTGTTTCAGAAAAAAAAAAAAAATGAGAGTTTAATCAAAATTTGACTTGGTAAATCAAAAAGACTTCCAAAAGGATGTGAATTTTAAATAATTTTCCAGAAGACGAGAAAAGGGGCATGGAATAGTAAGAATGATAAGAGTCAAGATGAGAGCCCCAATTACACACACACACACACACACACACACACACACACACACACACACGCAAACACATAAGTACACACCCTCCCTCAGAAAAAAATTCCAGAAGCAAAACAAAATGCAAGTGATTATGCATTAAGTGATTATGCACTTCGTTAAGGAAATGAAGTGATTATAACTTTCTACAAAGTAATTATTTTACTGACAACAATACAATTTCCATTATCCAAGTATATATATGCTGTTGTTAACTATGTTGATAATAGCATCTAAATGTAGTGTTGGCTAAAGTGAAATAAACACAAAGTTTTTTGGTAACACGAGTACAAACCACAGGATGATTTATTATATTTACATGTGAGACATAACTCACCACAGCAGGGTTCTAGGATTTACCAGAAATGTTCTGGATATTTTATAGCTTTTGGCTACTCTAAGAAAAGTTTTGTTTTCAGCAAGTGATAGACACTGTTTACATGCCATTTTGAAACAACTCTAACTCAATCATCATTGCTCATTTACCCAACAGAAGGAAACATGTCTTGTCCTCTAGTAGATAAGCACCATGTGGTTTTGCAAAATTAGAACAGAAAAGGAAATAGTGTACTTAGCCTGGCATTTCCTGGCTTGAAACGGTTGATTTACAACTCTTAAGGTTAATTAAGCTAGAGGTCACATGAATTTAAATATCTTAACATAAAACTCAACCTAAAATGCAATGTGCACCCACACAAATCTAAGAGAGTTATTGCACTCTTCCCTTTAAGACAAGCTTGTCTAACCCATGGCCCAGGGCCACACACATGTGTGTGGCTTTGAATATGGCCCAACACAAATTTGTAAACTTTCTTAAAACATTATGAGATTTTTTGGTGATTTTGTAATTAGCTTACCAGCTATTGTTAGTGTAGGTGTATTTTATGGGTGGCCCAAGACAATTCTTCTAATGTGGCCCAGGGAAGCCAAAAGATTGGATGCTTCTGGTCTAGACCTACCTCAGAAATTAGTGGTCCATCCTGTAGCTGTTTTTTGTTTGTTCGTTTTTGCCAAATTCTATAATAGTACTGTCTAGTGCTACTTTTTGTCAGAATGAAAGAAATATTCTATAGTTTGTGCTGTTCAGTAGGGTAGCCATTTATCACATGTGACTATTGAACATGAAATTAGAGACTAGAAACTTAATTTTTAATTATACTTAATTTTAATAAAAAAATTTAATGTCCACATTTAGCTTATAGTTACTATATCAAAATGTACAGAATTTTCATAACATCTTGACATAACATGTGACTCTGATTGAATCTTACTGAATATTATATAGGCTGAAACATTGCACTCTACATTAAAAACACTGGTGAGGGGAAGCTGGGATGGCTCAGTGGGTTAAGCGCTCACTTTGCAACGCCAGGGATGGAGGATTGAATCCCAGCCCCGGCCTGTGCCGACCCATGTGCTGAACTGGGGAGTTCTCCCAGTTCAGTTCTCTCTCTCTCTGTGTCAAAACAAAACAAAAAACAAAACAACAACAAAAAGATCTTTTAAAAAAACACTGGTGAAATGACAAGTTTTGTAAAATGATTTGGTCATTGATACGGAAAGTCTATTTGTTTGCGAAACAAAGCCTTACCAAGTAAAAAATC
This sequence comes from Craseonycteris thonglongyai, assembly GCA_004027555.1. Classification (NCBI taxonomy): domain Eukaryota; kingdom Metazoa; phylum Chordata; class Mammalia; order Chiroptera; family Craseonycteridae; genus Craseonycteris; species Craseonycteris thonglongyai. The sequence continues at coordinate 18,102 of PVKE010018373.1, read as the reverse complement.
TCTAAGAACATGTCTCATACTTTCTGTCCTTAATAAGCTAACAGTCTAGCAGGAAGAAAGAGACAACTAAGGAGATATTTTAAATATACATCATACGGTAAACTAGGATGGAGGAATGAACCATAACCAAGGCGTCATCCGTGAACTTTGATGAGGTAGGCCATTCAAATCATCCTTTACTTAATTGTTAATACCTTGGACATATAATATTACGATACAGGTTTTAGGTACTACGAGGGATAGGAAAATGAATGAGAAAAATCTCTGCTTTTAAGTTTTCATTCTGAACTGAACTAAATAACTCATTTGTCCTCACCAAAATATAGATATGTTTTGAAAATAGCAGTGTTCATTTTCTAGCTCTAAGTAAAACTAGTGTCAATCAATCATCGGGTCCTTTGTGATTCAGTGTATACATTCTTTATTTATTTTTATTTTTACAATTTTACTATTAAATTTGTTGGAGTGACATTGGTTAGTAAAATTGTATAGGTTTCAAGCATACAATTCTGTAATACATGACCTATGTGATGCATTGTGTACTTACCACCCAGAGACAGTCCTCCTTCCATCACCATGTATTTGACCCTCCAACCTCCCCTCTACTCCAGGTATAAGCATACATTCTTAAAGAAGAGTTCATTGTTGCCCCAGCTCAAATCTTCCTTGGTATGTCACCTATTGAGTGGGCCCAGTATTAAGTCTTATGTACCATTCCCTCACTTGTAAGTAAAGTTTCCAGCAAGGGAACAGGAGAGGATGTGCAGCACAGAATAAACACTGTTGAGCTGATGCTTTGGTGCCAGTGACCTGTCTTCTGACCTCTGAAGTAATGGACAACCCATACATGATGGTGTTCTTAGCTCAGGGGCCTGCTCCATTTTTCCACCCCAGGGCCTTTCCTGAAGCTGTGAAGCATACACTCAGTACATGAGAGTGTGTTAACAACCTTAGGAGTGATCCTTTAAGAATGGCAGGCTAAAGTCTGTCTAAAAGCTCTAATCCTTTGAGTGACCATTTCTGAGAAATATTTTGTTCACTTCTCCAAGGTACTGGACCATTCTAAACCCAAATCCAAACCAAACCAAAACAAAGCAAAGCAAAGCCTAAAAAGCTAACAAATAAACAAAAACAGAGAAGACTAACATTGCTTATAGCAGTAGCCTTGACAAGACATCCTTATCTTGGTTTTTCTCCCCTTTGTGCCTCACTCTTCCTGATTCCTCAGTCCTACTTTTGAAAGCACTTTGCAAACAACTATCTGTACTGAAGTTCTTTTCGGCGAGATAAGTAGGTTGGTAGGTAAGCTCTGGTGAAGTTAAATTGTACACGTATCTATACTCAGAATGACTGGTTAAGAATGTATCATTTGCAAATCTCAGAATATATCTTGAATTCTTTTATTCCTCAGTGTTCTAGGATATTCAGTGTTTTTGCCAAGTCCATTACACTAAAAATATATATATATATTTTTTCCCTCATTGGGTGTTAACTCTGTTTGGGTTGATATTATTCTAAGTTTTATGAGGTTCTTATTTTGGAAATCAAAGAAAAAGTCACTTATATGTGAATTTATAAGGATCTCATCCATTCGTGAGAAGACCTGATCAGAAAAAAAGCACCAAAAACTCACATCTGTGGCTTTTATTGTTTAATAAAATGTTTTCAAGCTTTTTTGAAAGACATGAACTCTCTCCCGTCCTCCATCCCTCCTTTCCTCCCTCTTTTCCTCCCTCCTCCTCTCACCTTCTCCCCCCCCCCTTTTTGTAATCTTTCCCTCATTTTTGGGACTATCATTCCAGCCTTTCATCACTATTATTGTTGTCTATGGCTTTTCAGCAATCATAATTGTTTCCCTTTAAAAATTCTTTCTACTCCCACACGGATAGAGGACCACGTTTCCACTTGATAGCATCCTACACATCGTGATTCAGATACCCTGTCACAGGCATGCTTTGTTTTTCTCTTATTAGTGTTCTATTTCCTTTTGAACTGCTAAGAGTATTAACTAAGGTTGATGAAGTGATTCTAGCCTCTGGGGATGATGATGAGATCATGTAGTCTGCTACTTCCATCTGTCTGCTTCTTATGTTCAGTAGTTCAAGACTTTATTTACTTCTGCTGCACTTAATATTTGAATTTCAAAATAAGAAAATTTTCTTAGTCAAGCTCAAGAGTTATCACTGAGATAAAAATGATGAGAGTAACAAAATTTCTGAAGCAGCTTTTCTTCAGTAATCCACAAATACATAAAATTCATGTACATTTTGAGCAGCAAATAATCCATACATCTTTATTTTTTCTTTAAAAGCCTTAATTCATTAAAATGCTTTATAAAAGTTGATTCTTAAATTGCTTTTTAGCCAATTCTTTTAATCATGCCCAATGTTTTTCCCTATGTAAATTAAAGGATCCATTTTATAACTTATTTTCACCATTATTTCATGCATTTTAATTTGTAGAAAAGTTTAGCATTTCAAAAATAAGCATAGTGAGGAATTTTATCCAAGGAAGTGGCATGCCAATTTTATAATTATGCAGATATAATCGTAAGTCCTGACCTTTGATAGTAATTTCAGAGAATTAAACTGATGTGTTAGACTCAATTAAATGACAGGTTTCTGAAAATTCAGCAAGAGCATTTGTTTGAGAAGGAAAGAGAGAAGAAAGTATCCACATTCATGTATTGGAAACATTGTTTTTCAGGTTATACAGATAACATGCTACAAATAAAAAAATTAAATTTCTGGAATCCCATCAGTAAAAATAAGCTTTTAAGTCTTTCATGTGTACAAATTAGGACCATCTTTAATATTTTTATATGCTATCATTTTTACTTGCCATTAAATAGAGCATAAACTTTTTCATGCTATTATTTATGTCATATAGTATTTAAAAATATTTGAAAATAAGCATTTGAAGAAATGCTGTTATTTCTATTACATAGTTTTTAAAGACATAATATTTAAGGTCTGTGTAATGCTTTCTGATGTGGTTTTGTCATATTTCATTATGTCATTCCTTGAAGGGACATTCAGATGCCTCCTTCCTTCCATTTTTTTCTTTATTATTAATTATATTCCTGTGATATCTCTTTACATAAATGTTTGACTGCATCTCAAAATACAGCATTCTAGAGAGGGCTTCAGGAATCAAAATGCTGAACATATTAGGATGGTTGATACACATTGCCAAATAGGTGTGCAGAAATTCCTTGATATCAGAAACCTATAAGTGTGGTCATGCTGCTACAGCTCTACCTGGGCTTCTTTCTTTCTTTATCATTAACAACTTGATAAGGTGCCCACTTAGACATTTCTCATAGGGTAATTTGCATTCCTTTGATTATTAATGAGGTTTCAGTAGTTTTCATATTTCTTATATAGTCCCATTTCTGTATCTGAATTTTTATGATTTCAGTCCATTTGTCTGTGAGACACTTAATAGATCTCTAATTTAAAGCATTATTACAGCTCTAAGGAAATTAGAGTAAAATCATTTTAATCATATATCATGTTTTCTCATTCTGACTTTAGTTTTTTTATTCCTCGTTGCTATGAGTGATATTTGTGGATATAGTCCTTTTAACACTACTAAGATGTTTTTTTTGTTGTTTTTTTTTAAATGATTATTTTATGTATTTATTTATTTATGTTTTATTGTTTTTGACAGAGAGAGAGAGAGAGATACACAGAGACAGAGAGAGAACTGAACTGGGGGAACTCCCCAGTTCAGCATATGGGTCCGCACGGGCCGGGGCCGGGATTCGATCCTTGGTCCCCAGTGCTGCAAAGTGAGCGCTTAACCCACTGAGCCATCCTGGCTTCCCCTACTAAGATGTTTTGATACCCCATAATTGAGAAGAAATCTGAAATTTTAGTGCCAGTACAAGAAGTACAACTGAATAGGCTTACTGAATGTAGAAATGTTTAACAGTATAGTACAAGCTTGTCCAACCTGCATGATGTGGCCCAACACAAATTCATAAACTTTCTTAAAACATTATAAGATATTTTTGTGATTTTTTTAGCACACCAGTGATCATAAAAGTGTTAGTGTATTTTATGTGTGGCCCAAGACAAATCTTCTTTCAGTGTGGCCCAAGGAAGCCAAAAGGTTAGACACCCTGGTATAGACAAAGATACACAATTTAAGGTGGAGTTAAGGCCAATACCCAAGTTTTCTAAATCTTCTTTGCCCATGAGCTGGTACTAGATTCTAGGAAACTTAAGCAGATGTGCATTTCGTGAAAGAAAACAGTGACAGCAAGTGTGAGTAGGTCAGGCAAGTGCTACTTTAGTACAGAGACAAACTCATCAGTTCCAAATGTGTGTCTTGTCTTTTTATACTAAAAAAGGTAATCATTAGTTTCTTATTTCTTGTACTCAAACTGTCTTAAATAGAGTATTTTGGATATAAAGACTAGTAGGGACTCACCATAAAGTGCTGGTTTGCAGGCTTCAATTGAGCTGTCAGTGTATATCTGTTACATTAGTTATTAATTGCTATTTAAAAAATTACCCCAGAACTTAGCAACTTGAAGTAAAAAAATAAATTATATCACAATTTCTATGGGTCAGGAATCTGAACAAGGTATAACTGGTTGCTATAAGGTCTCCTGTGAGGTTGTATTCAGCAGTGGGCCAAGCCTAGAGTCACTTTGAAGAATTGAGTGAGGATCTTCTTCCAAAATCATGTACACGGAACTCTTTGCGGACATGCTTCAAAAAACGGCAGCTGGCCTCCTCTATGATGTGCTATCCAAGAGAGACAAAGCAAGAAGCTGAAAGATTGAAGCTGCAGTCTTTCTGTAACCTAATTATAAAAATTCCGATCTCAAATGCAGTACTCTATTCATTGGTAGCTAGTCATTTAGTCCAGCCAAACTCCAGGGCATGAAGTGGTTATGTGAATTTTGTGGGGACGTTATCTAAGTGGTTGCTTGCCTTATCTTATTGTAGTCCACCTACAGATGGTTACACACACACACACACACACAAGTGAAATGCACATAATTATCCAGAAATCACATGAATTATACTTGCTAAGCCTGTCATAAAATTTGATAAACTATTTTGATGTAAAGTAGTTTGCATAGATTTGGGCCATTCACATCTCATCACTCTTCACCAAACTGCATCTGGCCTTGCTAAATGAATACATTTCTTGATATACATGATAACTTTTCTCAACAAACATGACCTAGAAAAAATTTCAGATCTCTTGCAGTCCAGATTGATTTTCTCTCTTCCTGTCATATTAGAGAGTGCTAGATTAGTATGCTTTGGTATTTGTAATAAAGTGCCCTGTACAAAATTATGAGCTACAATGTGGTATTTATTTTTGTGAAAATAATAACTACTCAGGCATATTTGAGATGTACTTTTTCAAGGCCGCTTATTGAAAACAAGTATCGAGAGAGCTGGCTTGGTGGTTTGGGCAGGAGGTTGGGAGAGGAGAGTTGTTTGACATAATCTCAGCAGTAGTGACAATTATGTGCTTCTGGGAAAAGGTGGAACTGCTTGTTAGAACACAGAGAAACAAGGTAAATCATATCCTTGTTGAAAAATGGCTAATGATTTTCATGCCTAGTTTCATTGGGACTTGATAAGCAAAATGCCAGAACTTCACAGAAGTTTTTTGGGAGGCTAGTCAGTTTGAGAAACTTCAAATAGGAACTACATGGCACCTTCAAATTGAGCACTGGCATAGCATGGAATAGGCTGAATAATGGTCCACCAAAGCTGTCCATGCCCTAATCTCTGAAACATGTGAATATGTTACTTTCTGTGACACAAGGGAGTTAGCAGATCTAATGAAAGTTGCAGACCTTACAGTTAGGAAGGTTATCTTGGATGATTCAAGCAAATCCAATCTAATCACATAAATCTCTAAAAGCATCAAATTTTCTCATGTGGAAGCAGGAGAGATGTGACAGAAAGGAAAATCAGAGAGATTTCAAGCACGAGAATGATTCAGTGTGCTGTTGCTGGTTCTGACATGTAGGGGCCCACATTCAAGGACCAGAAAGGCGTGTAGCAGCTGAGAGTGACTTCCATTAGACAGACAGCAAGGCAATAGGGCCTACAGCTGAAATGATGGTCATCAACCTTGGAAGTGAAGTGTTCCTTGCAGTCCCCAGTAAGGGACACAGCCTAGCTTACCTAGGTTTTAGTCTGGTGAGCTCTGTGTAGGACTTCTAACCTGCAGAACTGGTAGTTAATGAATAATAATAAATTGATATTGTTTTAAGCTGCTAAATTTGTGGCAATTTGTTATGGCAACAGTAGACAACTAATATAGAGTGGGATATGCAAATCTCTTGAGGTTTCTAAGGAGTAAATGCAGGAGTAAAGCAAGACAGATGGTTGAGGATGGTAATTGGAATTCCTCTTAGGGTACCTCTTAGGGGTATAGAAAGTCCAAGGTATCTACAAGGTTCTTATATCTAGGGATTTCAATGCAAACAGAAAAGAGCTTGAGGGACATCCTTAGAATGAACTACATCATCCACCATGCAGTACATGGCCAGTTTTGTTTGAAATGAGCAGGTTGCTCAGTCAAGCCTAGTTCGTACTGGCCTCTTGCCTTCTCATTGATTTGGGAGAGTTTCAGCCCACTCTAGCCCTCAGGCTCCTATAAGGATATTGAGAGCAGCTGCAAAGTGGTAGAACTAAGAAAGGACTGACATTTAGGTATTAAAAGAGGGTAGTGGATAGAAAACAATAAATAGAACAAGATAAACTTCATCAATTAACACCCACAAAAGCAGGATTACAACACAAAAACAGACTCATCCCAGGGGTGTAAATCACGAGACAGACAGAAAACATGCAATGAAATAAAGAAAAAACAAAAGTAGCTCCACCCTCTCTTAAAGCAGCAGGTGCTTCAAATTAGAGATATAACAAACATATTCTTTAGCAAGATGAAAATTATTCTCTGTTAATGTGCCTTGTGTTTAATGATACATCAGCAAAGATGTTCTGCCCACAGATTCAGATTAGGGTGGAATTTGTTTCTACAATGTGGCCTGGGAACTTGGAAGCTTCTGTTGCAAGAGTCCTACAGTGTTTAGAGTGATGAAGACAAATGACTGAACAGTGCTCCTATTTGAAATGTTTCGCTTGAAAACTTGATTGACTTTTATTTCATAGACATTGTGAGGCTTGTAACAACCGTATTGGGTCAATGGGCCACTAAGATAATCAGAGTCAACATATCAACAACCTGTCAATGAAGTTTGCATTTCTTCTCCTGGTGTTACCTTGTCTTCCTACTACCATTTAGATCTTGTGTTGATTATTTCATCTGCTTATTTCTATTCTGTTGAATTTTGTGCATTTGGCCACCAATTGAGATGACTTTTTAGACAGAAAATAAGAAGGAAAGAGTAAAGGAGAAAATGGAAAGAATGAACAAAAAAATACAGGCATTTATTTCCCTGAACAGATAGCTGGGCATAGCCTTAAATGTGTATACATGTCTGCTTTAAATAATAACAGAAACAAGCTTAAGTGAATTAATTCCCAGATGCACAGCTTTTTGTAAATGTTAAGCGTCACTGACTGGTTTGGAAATTTCAGCTATGGCATTTCTGCTCCTTTGGGTGACTAGATTCTTGTTTGTTTATCTGGTGGGAAGTCTTGCTTGACAAAGCAACTGCCCATATTGGCTTTCTTCCCACGTTCTTCTGTGTTTTGAAAGCACTCTAAGCTCTGTAACAAATCAGGCACCCCACAAATACTCCTCATGTGTTAAGATGGAGTCATCTATTTTTTAATTTTTTGAACATATTTGTCATATAACATTGTGTAACTTTAGGGTGTAGAACATGTTAATTTGGAACATTTATATATGGTAATATGATTGTCATTGTAGTGATAGTTAGCATCTCTATCACATTACATAATCTTTCTTTTTAGTGGTTAAAATTAAGTTTTAGTCTCTTAGCAAGTTTGATGATTACAGTATAATGTTGTGCATATTTATTATTCTGTACATTAAACCTCTAGGGTTTATTTACATCACTTTGTGAGTTTATACCTTCTATTTTTGTAAAATAAAATTAACACAAGGTAACACTAGTGAAAGTAGGTAGCAAATACTTTCCTTTATGACATTTTGTAGCCTGCAACATACTTAAAAGTACATTTTGTGCTTGATTCATACATACTTTGAATGAAATGTAACAATTTATAAATTTGATCAAAGGCAATGAAATTTCTAGACAAATGGGTTATGTCTTACAAACCGCAAATTCCGTTTTTCCCTCATTATTCTTCCCCCTTATGTCATTCGTACTTTTTACCTTTTTTTTAAAAGATTCATTTTATTGTTTGAGAGGAGAGAGAGAGAGAGAGAGAGAGAGAGAGAGAGAGAGAGAGAGAGAGAGAGAGAGATGGGGGGAGAGACCAGAGCGGTCTCCATAGTTGAACATCATTAGCTGTGACATGATTTCATTCCACACAGGTAGATGTGGGGCTGCGTTGGGTGGGACCAAACTAGGGGCCTCCTGCATGGGAGATGCGAACCTTTGCCACCAAGCCATCCCAGCAGTTGCCATTTGCACTGCAGTTCAGCATATGGATTTGCATGGTCTTGGCTGGCAATTGAAACCCAGACCTCGTGATTGTGAGGCGTGCACTCAATCACTGAACTATCCCAGCATTTCCCCTTCTTACTTTTATCACTCACTCATTAATTTACTTACTCATTTATTCTTTCAGTGTTCTGGTGAACAAGGTGACTATGTCTTAAAAACACAAGAGGCCATGCTGGTCTATATCTTTCACTTCCTGCGTAATGAATTGGTACAAGGGTTGGTGCAGAAGCCTATTCTCTGTTCTCTTTGTTGTGCAAACATGGCCTGGGCTTCCATCCAGTCACAGGCTAAAGAATTGAATCTAAGAAGGGCCTTCAGGAGCAAATACATTCATTTTTACTTTTTGTTTTAGTCATCTTCCTCTAATTCTGCTGCTTACATCACAGCAGCCTTTACCCCACATGCAAGGATGAAATAGAACTCAGTTACTATAATTTGGGAGGGAAAAGCAGGGAGAAAGAAGGACACTTCAATTAAGTCTCCTACAGAGTGCTACTAGAAAATTCTACTCTTAGAAGTGCACTTTCCTAGACACTTTTAGGGAACTTGTCTAGTGACTTATGAGGTAAAATAATATTTTGAGTTAATTGATATCCTGTTTCTATTGGACCTTGTATCTTGTGACTCTTCTCTGTAACCATGAAATTATAGCATTCCACGGTTATGCTCCAGGTAACAAATTACACAGCTGAATGCAAAAAACATAGATGAGTTTAAATATGGTGTAAAAAACAAATAAACCTGATTTCATGATGTAAGACAAATGACAGGAAAGAATATATGATTGGTACCCAGAGCAGAGGAATTTTCCTGACTAGGGAAAAAATGGATATTAAAATTAGATAGTCAGCTAGACAATGTTGGCTCACCAAAAGGAGACCTTATGGAATGTTCTGCCTTGCAATGAACCCAAGGTTAGACAAAACAGATACGAAACACACAAAACAACAGTCTCACTAGATTCAGGATCTCCAAGAAATATACTTATGTCCTGTTGCCTAAATGAAGTCTGAGAGATGGTAAGACTTGTTGAGGTTTTCACACACAGAATGATGTAGAAACACTTGAACAAACAATTTTACAGAGTGTCTAGGAATACAGACCCAAGGAAACCTTATAGAGTTTACTCATGCCCTGCTTGTTTAGGGAACACTAACAAGTGATAGAAGTAGACCTGGAAAGACCTCAGGGTAGAATGGGGGATGATGCTGACGACCTGTATTGACAAATGACCAAATGAGCCAGTGCCAGTTTGGGTAGTTGGGCATGACTAAATAAGATTTCCATCCCTGTTCCCACATTCTAAGTGCAAAATCAGACCTTCTCCCTTAAATTTGGCTGCAACTCTAGAGATGAGATGAGACTCCAATACTTAAAGAGATGACCCAGAATTGACTGGGTAAAGTTTCTACCACAGAGTGAAATGTGAATATTAAAAATCAGATACATTTTATACATTCTAAGTTTATGGGTTCAGCATCAAAACCATCACATGTTCTAATAAAAAACCATATAAAGTTATGACACCAGACTTCTTGCTAAAGATGGCTAAGTACATGAGCTTATCTCTCCATTCTCCTAAAGAGGAAAAGAAAACATACCCATTGCAGCTTTACAGTCTGACCACATGGTTTCAACACTCATTTGATTGTCATAGTCCCCTCCCTTATGGACTTCAGAGTTTAGTGAGTTGTTCAGAACTCATAGAGTGAAAAGCTGCACTGTGAGTTAGTCCTTGTTATCTTGGTACACTGAGTTTTGGTAATTGGTACAAGTTTTGAGGTGTAAGGGAAGGTGACATTTAGGAGGTTATCGTCTAATCTGGATAATGAATTAAGACTTATCTGAGTAAGAGTGGAAGAGTTGGCAGTAAGATGGCATTCCTGGTAGAAAGCATAGTTTATACAAAGACCTTGAAAGTAGGATTGCTTGTGCAATTCAGTCTGGCTGGACATCAGATTGCAAGACAGTAAGAAGTGGGCAGAAGATAAAGCAGTTAAAGTAATCAGGAGCAAAATAAGGAAGCTCTCATATTCCAAACTAAGGAGATTCACTTGATCTTGAGGGCAATGAGGATCCACTTAAGTATTTCAAGCAGGGGAATGTCTCAGTCTGTGAAGTGGGTAGTAGATAAAAGAGATCAAATGTGGAAGTTAGGGAGACCATTCAGGGAACATTGCAGTAATCTGGGTGCTGATAGCTGAATTAATAAACAAACAATAGGAATGAAGAGAAATGGACAGATCAATGAGATACTCAGATCCTTTGATATAATAAATCATCTTGGTGAAATTTATAATCAAGATTTCTGCTACTCATTTATTGATTTTATAGGTCTTTTCCTTTTGATGTGGTTCTTAGAGCTTTACTCTCACCATGTAGTTTTGGGAGGTTTGTGTTCACAAACTATTCATGCTGCCTCTGGTTCCAGAGACCAGGTGATATAATAACAGAGGGTCTATGTGGTTCTCACACCCAGATCTCCTAACCTGAGCACTAAGTTCTTTCTATCAGACTAAAGTATTATATATATATATATATATATATATATATATATATATATATATATATATATACTGTCCAGAAAGTATCCAGCCATGCACTTGTTCTCATTATATTGACCATAACTGGATTTTTTCCAGACAGTATATACATATACATACACATGTACATACATACATGTATGTATTATAATATAAACAGCAAAAGATTCTTCCAGAATTTTCCTAGATTATCTATAGTGTTAGAATGGGTCCTAGAATCTACATATTGTCATAAATGTTTCCGGAAGCAGGTAACACTAAAACCCACACACTGGAAAGTACGATAAATACAGCTTACTCATCCTATCCTAGTGTCCTTAGAAAGAGAAGAGAAACGGGCAAGGAGTGAGCCTCCTGGGGTGGGAGTGAGTTTTTTGTTGCTCAGCAACATGACTAAGAAGGGGAGTGAAGCTTTCTAAAGTGCACCTGTGACTTAACTGAGCGTGACAAAGAGACTCAGGGGAGAGACAAGGAAGTGGGAAATTAAATATCTGGTCAATATTTAATAAAATGTAATTTTCAAATGGGCGATCTAACATGCATTTAGAATCTCAAACTATAAAGACAAATTAAAATTATTCAAATCACATGAATATAAATGAAAAATTACCCAAATCATGTGGTAGGGGTGATATTTCTCCTGTAGTGAATAGTATGTATAGTGAGTGAATAATGTATGTTTGTGCCTGATTGAGGGTCACTCTTTCTAAAGATTTCAGGGAAATGACCAGGCTGTGAGTTAGATACTGGGCATGTGCTGGCACTGTGTTCTCTCAGCTATTTGAAACCACACTGAGTGGGTGAGATGTGAATCATTCTACTATATAGCTGATAATCAGAACATCTCATGCAACTGAAGCAATTGGGCAGATCGAGGTTGTTTCTGAGTTAGTGATCTAAATGGGACGTAATGCACACCTCTTTTGCTGTGCACATTGAAGTGTCAACCAGAATGGACAGGAAATGGGGCAGAGTCATTAATTAGTATTTTGTGGTCAGCTGTGGTTAACATGGAAAACACCTATTTGCTTCAAAACTGTTATTCAAGGTCCTTGTGAAAGCCATTAAATCTCTCTCCTGCCTTTAAAGTCTATGTGTTTAACACAGAGCACTATAATGCAGAAGCTTGGGGAACCGTACTGAATGTGTTCTCATCCCCAGCTTTACGCTGGAAACTGCTTTGTTTACGAATCTCTCAATATAGTCTGTTTTTCTCACTTTCTCATGCCCTGTGCCTAGCCTTGTAAGAAGTAGAGTATTGATAATGCTGCTAACAATGGAAGAATCTATCAGTTCATGGGTAGTTGAGATTTTCCTTTCTCAGTATATTTTGAGATGCTTGCAATTTATAGCTTTGGCTTGTAGAGTTTCTGTAAAATTTTTTATTAGTTTAAAACTGTCTGGCTTGCAGTTATTGTAAAACCTTCATCAGTTTTAGGCTAATAACTTGGCTATATTATCCTATAGTCACCAACTTAATTTCCCAAAGAATGTTTGTCCATGTGATTACATTAAAAATAGTATAATGACACTTTATTAAAATATCTAATGACAAACATTAGAAGAGGCTATAATTAGAGTAAATTGAGACCAAGATTTAGATAAATCAATGATTTACTAAATGTCAACTTTTAAAAGTGTTACTTGACCTAATCCCCCTTTTTTTTTCAGGCTTAAGCAGAAACAATGTTATTTTTTTTTAAAAAAAGATTTATTTGTATTGTTTTTGACAGAGAGAGATATACAGAGACAGAGAGAAGGGGGAGGGCCCATAACAGTCTCCATAGTTGCACATCATTCGTTTTTCCACATAGTTTCATTCCACAGGTGGGAGTGGGGCTGCACAGGGCAGAAACTGGGCTGGGGTCTTCACCCCGGTAAGAACTGAACTGGGGGAACTCCCCAGTTCAGCATATGGGTCCACACAGGCCAGGACTGGGATTTGATCCTCGATCCCCAGGGCTGCAAAGTGAGCGCTTAACCCACTGAGCCATTTCGGCCTCCCCAAATATTATCTTAATGTATAATAGTTCCTGGTAATGAAAGTAGGCTGGGGGAAGGAAATATTTAAGTCAAATATGAAACATATGCATGTGTATTTTCAGCTCCTAAACTGCTAATATTCAATGAGTATATATGAGTATTTATGATTTCAGCTTGTTTCCTCATTGTCCAGAAAGTATCCAGCCATGTAATATGAAACATACAGGCTTTTATGACTGGATTTTTTTCTGGACAGCCTTTGTATTTAATATGTAAGAGAGGGTATAATTGAAATGCCTATTAAAAACTGTCCACATAGATTGTGCTTTGTTTTTGTTCAAGTCCTTTAAAACACTTTCTACCTGACAATATCTTCTCTGAGTTCTATTTTCATAATATCAGTTCTTTGCTAGTTGGAGCTAATTAAAATATAAAACCAAAATAGAACCAGGAGACATCTAAGCTAGAATATGAATAGAGGATGATCTTGTAAGGTTTTTACCAGGGTTTGGTATGATTCATTTTAGCAATAGATCTCTGGGCAACTCAAAAATAGCAATATTGAATAAAGGAATAAAAATCTAGGTTGAGAAAGAGAAGAAGTCTGAGGGCAAGGGATTTCTGTAGTGTCTTATTCTACTCTGTTGTTGTTGTTGACTCTTCGAAATTCTCCCCATGATCATTTCCATGAGGAAACATTAGAAAAAATATATAAACCTCAAAGCCAATCTCTTACCATATGATATAAAATCAATCTTTATACTACTTAATTAAAATAAGATAAAAAGTGGACTTTCTGATGTGAAGTCTCAAAATCTTTGTTTTGGAGTCACAATTGATAGCAGACTTTGGTAGGTAGAGGTGGCTTATATGAGGCCAAAGTAAAGGAGTTCAAAACAGTTTATTGAAGTTGGGGAACTTGGCTCCAAGAATGCCTCTCCCACAGGAGAAAATGGAGAACAGAGTTCTATAAAGAGAAAGAAGTGAAGAGGCTTTTTAGAGGTTTTCCTAAGTAAGAACCATAGCCAATTTATGTCATCCCTTTGCAATTTCAACACCACCATTGAAGAGAAGTGATTCACCATGAGACAATAATATTTCTGGCATCTATGCTTCCATGTGATACCTGAGGAGTTAGGTACAGGGTTAGGAGTCCCTGGTAGACAGTATTTCCAAGGAAAGTGGTTCAACAGACAACTGGGGAAGTGCTCAGAAGGGGCTTTAGAAATACCTGGATGGTTCCACCCCTCCTCTTTGCTTGATTAACTCCCATTTGTCCTTCCGGTCTCTGTGTCCAAGATGCCAACTTTACCCTCAGCACTCTGACAGGTGCTTGGTCCAGGTGTGCCTATGGCATCCTGGACTTGCATCTATTCTAACCTTTCACTTTGTGTGTTGTTTTGTCTCCACCAATGGATTGTGTGCTTCTTGATGCTATGGAGCACACAATTTACTATTTATTTCCAGCAAAAACTACAGTGTCAGCTACGTAGTAGGTCCTTAATAAATGCTTGTTAGCTGAAGAAACCACTCAAGCAAAATGAACTCATTTTAACCACACTGATGGCATACAGACTTCATATTACCTGCCCACACTGCTTGGTAAGTGCCTGCTCAAAGGGATGGCTTGTGAAGGACTTTGAGGCCTCAGTAGAGCTCAGCAGTCAATGGAACCTGTACCAAATAGTGATGTTTTAGATGTTGTCCCTGCCCTAAGACCTTTAATTTTGTTTTTAATGACCAGAGCGATGTTTTAAAGAAACACTCACCTTAGATCCTGTGATGTAATTGTTTACAGTGAACACAAAGCCAAAATTGGAAGCAACATCCAGAAAAATGAGGAAGAAAACAACAAAAAGCAACAATGACAACAACCAAAAACACTAAAATTCAGAGGACCAGGAGACCTTTAGTAAGCATGGTAGCAGACCAACTATACAAGATAATATCCTTAGCATCCAAGTAAAGATATATGAAGTCACACACACACACACACACACACACACACACACACACACACACATGCACACACACACAAAAACGATAGCAGTATTGAAAACTATAGAGAATACCACAGACCCAACTCATAGGTATTTGGGGACTAGAGCTTTGATTGTTTTGACAGAATAAACAAATCAGAAAAACAAAACAAGCAAACAGACAAACAAGCAAAAAATCCCAACAACATAGAACTGGAAGAGTATGGAGTGGCTTTGGTTCAAGTCCAGTCTTTGAGCCCTAACAGGAATCTTGGCAGCTGACTTCTAAATTGGCCAGAGTCCTGCCCTGTTCTCGCCTTATATCCTGACCATATGAGCTCTTTCTTTTTTGTGTGTTTTTGGAAACTTTACATCTGAGTAGGTAGCAGGTGGTGATGAACAGATGTAATGATCGTTAGTCCTGGGATTTGCAGTCAGGGAGACAGGAAGTGCCTGGGAAGCTGGGCATGTGGGGATGTAGTACTTTCTACATGTACACAAGAACATATCCTATTCTGCATCTGGCTAGCTTTCAGGGTGGCAAACTTGACAGTTAGGTCAGAAGATGGCATTCTATGCTAAAATGGACATACAATGAGAAACTAGTTCATAAATCCTCTTTCCTTTTCATCCTAAGCAGAGAGCTAGAGTACTTTGTTCAACTTTCTACAGGTAGGTGCAGCATATGACAACATTCTTGTCAGTTGAAAGTGGGCAGAGTAACAAAAGCCAGCTGAAGATCTAACCAAAACCTACACTACATCCTGTCCTGTCTCTATTCCCTTGTTTGCTGGCCAAATACAGAGGGTTCAAGGGAGGATTCAAAGATGCTAGGAAACTAGAGAACTAGATGGAAGAATTCTGGGGTACCTTTATGCTGTGTACAGCAGAGACAATTTTCAGAACTTCATTGGAACCTTTCTTTTGTTAAGTCAGTGAGATTTAGAGACGCATTTTAGCAGTTAGCCTACTGTGATTAGTACACCCTACTAGATAATTTCTGTTAGCCATCTGCAGTTAAGCAGAGATTAAGGAGGCATGAAGGATCTCTTTATGGATCTTATGTGTTAAACCCAGGGTCTGGTTATCTATTGTTTGATCTAGTTCATCTATTATGTATTGCCTCAAATATTAATGGTTTAAACAACAACCATGTTTATTACATCATGATGTTGTGTGGTAGGAATTCAGGCCATTGTTGTTTAAGTGATTTTTTCAATAGCATAGGAGTCATAGTGCTATTTAGCTGGTCATCAGTTTGGTCTGGAGTCAAAGATGGCTCAACCCTTATCCCTGGTACCTAGGAAGGGAGGGCTGGAAGGCTGGGCTCAGGTGACATAACTTGAATGGCTGGGGCCTGGAGCATCTAGGAACTGACAGGGTAGTTCTCCCTTAGGTGTGGCCTCTTCTCATGCCTAGCTTGGGTTTCCTCATAGCATGTCAATCTCAGTAAAATTTGATTTTCTACATGGTGGCTCAGGACACCAAGAGACAAAGAAAGATGTTGCCAGACCTCCTAAAGCCTATGCCCAGATCTGTCATAGCATCAATTGACCAATGCAGCCACAGTGTAGCCCAGGTTCAAGGGGAAGGAAAACAGACCCAATCTCTTGATGGGAAATATTTCCAAAATATTGGGGGCATTTTGGTATAAGGAGAAGTCTCATGAAGACTCAAAGAAAGAATATAATATAGAAAATTATAAAAATTTAAGAGAAGTTTATTTCCCAATTAAAATTTAAGAAAACAGTCTCTTGAAGTTTAAGCAGAGAATAATAAAACGTAGCTGACTGAAATAATTCAAGAAGCCTCCCTCTCAAGAAGAAAGAATAGAAAAGAATACTCTGAAATGCAATAGCATTTTAATATCTACATTATTCACACTGAATATTAAAAGTGTTAACAAGGAAAATATAATTACTTCAGAGTATGTAGATCAGTAGGTTCCACTGTCTGCTTTGAAGCCAAGCTTAAAGTAATTTATTTCTGAGATCTTCAGGACAAATTATCCTTTGTTTCCTAGAATTTCAGCTTGTGTAAGGTCAGTTGAGTTTTCTTCACATCTCCTACCCTATCCATCTTCCTCTCTCTTACCCACCCCCCATGAGTGCACGTGCATGCACACACACACACACATACACATTCCAGAATACTCTAATCTGGGTTAATACACCATTTGTTCCTTTATTATTCACTTATAGACTCTAAAACCCATGTTTTTAATAACTTGAATGTCTGTTTTTTATGTGGTGACACAGTAGTCTTCATCCCCATGAATGTTTTCTGATGAACAATAAAGGATTCCATTATTCTACTATGGAAGGAGTGTATCTGGAAATAATAGGGTCCAGCAGTAGTCAAAGCTATGAAGGCATGCTTGAAACACTCATTACCTACTTGTGGGAGAAAATGACTGAACAAGTTGTTCAGTCTAAGACACTTCTATCATGTACCATTATAAGCAAAGTTAATTTGACTATGAAATAACTTCTGCTATAATGAAAGGCAAGAATGAATACATATAACAGCTACCTAGATAATGGATTTTCATTCTAGAGGTTGCCCCTGTCCCTAGCTGATTCTCCTGTTTTATTTTCCTTTCCAGCACTTCAATTTAAACACTGATGGTGCTATTTATGTCGTGAACTCTAGTAAAAAATACTTGAAGAAATGTATCATTTCATCTAGCATTTGAGTACATATGCTTTTGTAGTGTTTTCTTTTTTCTTTTTTTTTATTGTTAAATTTAATGGGGTGACATTGGTTGGTAACAATTAGATAGTCTCCCGATGTACAAGTCCACATCACATCACCCATGCATCGCATTATGTGCCCACCACCCAGAATCAGCTCCCCTTCCACCACCGTATATCTGGTGCCCACTCCCACCTCCCCCACAACTCTCCCTCCCCCCTTCTCCCCCCTCTCCAGGCAACCACCAAACTATTGAGTGTGTCCATAATGCTGGTGCCCTCTCCCTCCTCCCCTCCCT